>PVJH01005779.1:0-107686 GCA_004026705.1 Nesogale talazaci
ATGTATATAGGGAGCACAACTCTTTCAGATTCATGAATGTTTTTATTTTAATATAATGTCCACCTAAACTGTAGTAAAAGACACATATTAGTGCTACCCTACCTTGTTTGGAAACTGGGGGGTGATGTTTGTCCTTCCTAAAAGTTCCAACATCCACATAGTGGCATGCTGAAATGTATATGATAAAGTTGATAAGTTCAGGAAGTCAATCTGGACTTAGCGCCTCCTGAAGTATTTTTTCTTTAAATTGTACTTGTTGGAGTACTATCAATATTACTAATAGTAATGGTAATTATAATAATTAGTCATTTCTGAGGGCCCATAACACACCTAGCACTGTCAATTATTTTCATCGTGAAAGGACCCTGAACTTGGTGTTGCTGATATATTATTTTATCATTGAAATAAGCCTTCATGCTATTTTCAGCATTTTCATACCAGTAATTAATATTTAAAGAAGATATTTAATTTTTATAAGACCATACAACTACATGTAGTGGATTTTTATTTAGAAAGTCTAATCTGGGGTCTACACAGATAAGCCTCCAATTTAAAAGAATCATATGAAGGACCAGAATTGCCTGTGTCATTTCCCTTCTACTTCCATTTTATTCAGAACAAAAAGATTTGATAATTAGCATGTTTACTTACCAACTAAGGCAATTAATATGAATACTATAGTGAGACCTGAACTAGTTGGGGGTAATAGAAGTACTGTGTATGTGTCTGTATGTTTGTATGTGTGTGTGTGTGTGTGTGTGTGTGAGAGAGAGAGAGAGAGAGAGAGAGAGAGAGAGAGAGAGAGAGAACAGAGAGCACACTCAACCACAACAATTTGAGGTAGACCAAAATTTTAGAGGGAGTAAAGAAAGGTCTTGCATAGGAAATGTCTGACACAGGATTTTTAGACTGTGGTTTCTACTGTTTTGGAGTCTGTATTCTTGGTGATGAGCCACCAATGTGTGCATTCTATTTTAGTTGGGATAATTTGGTTAGACAACCCAATGCAAAACATACCATCATCACTCCCTGAAGGATTATAAATTATGTAATCTTAAGTCAAAGGAGGGAATAGTATCGGAACCTAAACTGTGAGAATCTGTTTGCAAAAGGCTACAGATGAGAGCGGGAGCCCCAAATGCATTTGTGGCAACTACATAAGAAATAAATCTCTGGTGGTCTTCCTCTATACCTAATAGAAGGATAATAGGAAAGTGGATACTAAACAGAGTGCATTGGAGCAATGAATTCAGAAGATCAAAGGGATAAACCCAATGTGTTAGGCAGGGATCTCTAGAAAAACAAATCCATGACACTAATAATTTCATATATATTTATAGATATATAATATAAGAAATAAATGGTCAATTAATCTATAAAGCAGTACAAATGGCTTAGTGAAACTCACTTCTGTGAGACAGCTAATATAATGGCAGTTCTTCAATTCTTAAAGCCACTGGGAAGTCCTCTGTAGAGCAATTTAGTCTATGCTGCCACAGGCAGAAAGCAGCAAGGCAGATCGCCAACAGTCAGCCAGATGACAGGGTCCAACAATCCCTAGATGTACATTCTAGTAGTGGGGCAAAGCAGGACTTGAAGGAACCTCGACTTACAGTGACACAGTCCATGGATTAGGTGCCCCATGAGTAGTGTAGCTTATAAGTGGAAGCACAAAGCAAGCAAGCCCGCCGGCTGTATACTGGTTCGAAGATCCAAGAGCAAGAGAAAGGCAGGGCTCACCAATTCATTTATATCTCTGTCCTTCAATTAATCCTTCCTAACCTGTTGAAACAAAGGCATGAGAAGCTCACAGTGGCCAGGGGGCATTCTCAGCTGCCGATTCAGTGAAATCCGTGCTGTGTTTCCAAGTGGGAGAGTTCCTTTCTTCAGGACCAGGACCGCCAGGGCTGAAGCACATACGGTTGCTGGGACAGAAAGCAAAAATACTACCAGTGGATCTGTAGGAATAATAGTTAGTGATGCCATTCCAGCTTCTACCCCTTGGTTCCTGCACCCATGAATTCTGGCTGTTGGAGACACGGCACCATATATTGGCTGCTGGTTTAGAGCATATGCAGCTTCCTGGAGAACATTGCCCCAACCCCGCAAGTTGTTCCATGTTGCTGTGCCCATGCATAACCTTTCTGCCTGCCACCATGTCCACTGTGTTCATGTGCCCATTGGACAATAACAGGAGTGGCAGAGGAAAGAGGAGTGCCAGTGTGCACAATGCATGTCATCTTATCCACTTGATTGTTAAAGTGCTCCTCTTCAGAGGAGCTTTGGTGAGCATTCACATTAGACACAATTACCTTTACTTTCTTGGTCCATTCAGAAAGATCCATTCACATGCCTCTTCCCCACACCTCCTTGTCACCAATCTTCCAATTATGTTCCTTTCAAGTCGTTGACCATCCAGCCACGCCATTAGCCACAGCCTATGAATCAGTATACAATCTCACATCTGGCCACTTTTCCTTGTAGGCTAACTGAACGGCCAGGTGCACTCCTCGAAGTTCTGCTTATTAGGATGATTTCTCTTCACCACAGTACTGTCCTTGAGGGAGAGCCCAGGAAGGGGCTGTGGTGTTGCTGCTGCTGCTGCTGTCCACTTATAAGTGGCAACTGCATATTGCACAGAGCCATCCATAGATCAAGCATGACTTTTCTGTTCTTCAGTTAAATTATCATAAGGAAATCCCCAGGAGGCCATAAGTATAGACTGGGAGAGAGGAGTTAATATGACAGTAATGTGGGCTGTGGGCATTTGGGCCACTTCTTTATGCAGCTTACTTGTACGGTTCAGATCCTGCTCTGGCTCACCCTCTTAAATACCACTTCCATTTAACAATGGAGCGTTGATGCAAAAGTCCTATTTTATGACTCTGTGTCTCAGACAACACCCAGTTTGTGATGGTAGTTCAGGCCTCATGGTGACTTGGTGGCCCATGCTGGGGCAGTCAGTCTCCACCAAGGCCCAGTGAAAGGCCAACAGCTGTTTTTCAAAGGGGGACTAGTTGTCTACAGAGGATGACAAGACTTTACTTAAAAACCCCTACACTGTGTTTCACCAATAGGGGTCTGCCAAAGACTCCACTCTGCATCTTTATCTACAACTGCCTAATCTAATACCATTGGGTCAGCTGGATCATAGGGTCCCGGTGGCAAAGCAGCTTGCACAGCAGCCTGAACCTGTTGCAGAGCGTTTCTTGTTCCAGACCCCACTCAAAATTGGAGGCCTTTCATATCACTTGATACATAGGTAGAAGTAGAACATCCAAGTGAGGGATACGTTGCCTCCAAAATCCGAAGAGACCCACTAAGCATTATGCCTTGTGTTTCATTGTTGGGGGTGCCAGATGCAATGGGTTATTCTTCACTTTATTAGCAATATTTCAACATGCCCCACACCACTGGACCCCTAGAAATTTACTGAAATAGAGGGTGCTTGAATCTTTGTTGGGCTAATTTCCCAACTTCTTGTATGCAGAATGAATCTAAAGTCTTGGATGCATCCTCCTTAGTGGGTCCAATCAGCATAATGTCATCAATATAATGGACTAGTGTGACAATTCGTGGAATAAATAGGTGATCAAGGTCCCTTCAAACTAAATTATGGTACAGGGCAGAAGAGTTGTGAAAGTATATTTCTGCCCCTGTCAGCTGAAGGCAAACTGCTTCTGGTGGCCCTTCAAGACTGGTATTGAGAAGAAGGCATTGGCCAGATCAATACTTGCATACCAAGTACCAGAAGAAGTATTAATTTGCTCAAGCAACCAAATCACATCTGGCACAACAGCTGCAATTGGAGTCAGCACCTGGTTAAGTTTATAATAACCCACTGTCATTCTCCAGGATCCATCTGTCTTCTTTATAGGCCAAATAGGTGAGTTAAATGGGAATGTGGTAGGAATCACCAAATCGACATCTTTCAAGTCCTTGATGGTAACGCTGATCACTGAAATACCTCCAGGAATGTGGTACTGCTTTTGGTTTACTATTTTCTTAGGCAATGACAGTTCTAATAGTGTCCACTTGGCCTTTCCCACCATGATAGCACTTGTTCCACATTTCAGAGATCTAATATGGGGGTTCTGCCAGTTACTAAGTATGTCTATTCCAATGATGTATTCTGGAACTGGGGAAATAACCACAGCATGGGTTTGGGGGCCCACTGGACCCACAGTGAGGGGTGCCTAAGCTAAAACACCATTGATAACTCGCCCTGCATAAGTCCCCACTCTGACTGGTGGGCCTTTGAAACACTTTGAGTTTCCTGAAATTAGTATCATTTCAGAACCAGTGTCCAGTAACCCCTGAAGTTTGATTTCCTTAGTCACTTTTGTCAAAGACTGCGGATTCCTCTGGGGAAGGCTAGAAGAAAGATTAACAGTATAAACCTTCAGTGATATAGGAGGGTCCTTCAAAGTGACCTGACCTTCCTCTCATTCAAAGAGTTGTGGATCTGAAAACTGGCTCAGGTCTGGGAATTTATTGAGTGATCATGACTCTCTATCCTTCTTTTCACCTGATCTGGCATTCTTCTGTCTTTATAGATCACATAAACATTTAGTAGGTTTTCCATGTATTTCACATCTAGGGACATTGTTACTAAATAGTGAATGTCGTAAGTCCACACGAGACAGGTTGTTCTGATTACTACAGAAAACTGCTGTCCATTATAACCATATTCACTTGGTTTCTGTTGATTCAGTGCTGAAACCTTCCCTCTGTGACCACGGAGTCCAATCAGCCCCATGTGGGCAAATGTTAGAGTTCACTTAGGGCAGTTCCCACTGTTAATCCTGGTGCACATAAAATTGCAATTATAGGAGTCTTCAGAAATGCTCAGGCCCACTTCACAAACTTGATTTTTATGGTTGTGGTGAAGAGTATGTCCATGGGACACCACCTTTTTGGGTCTATGGGAGTATCCTGATAGACCCATTCCAACATATCAATTTCCCTAAACTTGTAGATGCCTTCTTCTACAGTGTACCAAGGTAGGTCAGGCACCTCAAGTTGGTCTAATCTAGGGCATCTGACAGTCCGTGTTGAGGGTGTTTCCTGGGTGCTCTCAGCACTGTCTTGTAAGGCATCTCCTTTGGACAGTGCTTCAGATGCAGCCTCACCTGGCATTTCACCTTGAACAATTTGGCTAATCTGATCAAATGTGGGTTGTTTTGTTGATAGTGGATTAATATTTGAACTGGGAGGGATGGCTCAACTGCTTCTAGGGGCTCAATATTCTCCTCTTCTGGATCATTACCCAATATGTTCCCAATCCATTTTTCAAGACTCCAACTTTTTCCTAGCAATGTCCTCATTTTGGTATCAGAGACTGCTCTAGATCTGCAATTCAGCTGACATTGTAATTCAGCCACTACATAATGAGACTCTGAACCTGGTTCTCAGCAATGTCAGCTCTTTTACTAGAGGTGAGAAGGCTCTCCTTTGCAGCACAGGTGGGAGTTTTTCAGTCTGTAAGTTGGCACCTGAAATGCACTGCTGAAGCCCTGAGCCCATCTCTGTCCTTAATCACACTTTCCATTATAAGGAGGACTAGCAACCAGTATCCCTATACTTGCCATCCTGACAAAACTGCTGAAAATATTGAACATATGATCACCCAGAGTCTCTCCTTTAACCAGAACCCCATCTACTGGTGGTGTTATTTTAGATATCA
The DNA here is from genome assembly GCA_004026705.1 of Nesogale talazaci. Classification (NCBI taxonomy): domain Eukaryota; kingdom Metazoa; phylum Chordata; class Mammalia; order Afrosoricida; family Tenrecidae; genus Nesogale; species Nesogale talazaci. The sequence goes on from PVJH01005779.1 coordinate 5,687, forward strand.
ACATTACTATTTCATACCATAGATTAATAAGAGTGGCAGGTTTATCCATACCTTTAGGTATAGAAAGAGCATCATCAGTATTGTTAGGATTAATCAGGATGGAGAGCCAATTAAGAAGCCCATATTTATGATTTTATTTCTATAGAGGCACTCCAAGTACCAATTGTGTTAGGCAGGGTTCTCTAGAGAAACAAAACCAGGACACTAATAATTTTATATATATTTATATAGGTAGATATCTAACATAAGAATTAAACAGTTAATTATTCTAGTGCAATTCATTTCCATGAGACAGTTAATACAAAGGCAGTCTGTCAATTCTTGGAGGCCACCACTACAGGCAGCAAGCAGGCAGGACACCAACAGTCAGCCAGATGGCAGGGTCCAACAGTCCCCAGCTCAAGAGATGTATATTCCAATAACATGGCAAAGCAGGGCTCTTATTTTTTTGTTTTGCTCAAATGATCTTAACGTGTGTACACAATCACACATATACGCCAAACCAAAAATACCAAACCAAACTCACAGCCATAGATTCTACTCTGGGGTATGATGGCCCTATACTGTAGGCTGGCTGGAAATGCCCCTGTGGATTTCAGAGACTATAACTCCACAGTAGTGTAATACTTCATCTTTTCCCCTTAGAGCAGCTGGTGGTTTCAAACTGCTGACCTTACAGATTGAAGTCCAACACATAACTATTTCACCACTGTGACTCTTCACACACTCCAATGAAAAATAAGCAGTACACTTAAATCTTGGGAATTTCATGTTGAGAAAAAATCTAGTGAAGAGGACTGAACTAAACATTCCTTCTTATTCTTTCCCTAACAGAGATCACTTCTCTACTAAAGCTTAAGTACAGATAGCAATAAACTCTATGAGTGTCCCCAGATAAACCCATGGATATTCAGTAACCACCATGATCTTGGCACTTCATTTGATGACTGAAGTGGCTGTCACTTATTAGGATGATTTCTGTACATTTTGGTTTGTCTTTCTGAATTCTGATATTTAATGATACTGTAAAGGCAAAGTTGTCTTCGCAGTGTGCATTGCCAGGCTGGTTGACTCCTGCTTCAGGACCAACCCTTGTACTGGCTCGAACATCATGTGATTGGATTTGGAATGCTAGCTGACCCTTTCTTTTTGCAAATACTGCTCTGTGTCATCAACAATAAATATATTTCAATGTGAACATGCTATGTTTCCCTAATTCCTTTTAACACAATTTCCTATGTACCTCAAATATATTTATTTAAGTTCAAGAAATATTTATGTTTTACTTATTTTCAATGCAGAGATTACTTTTTCCAGCTATTAGTCATATTCCACTTTTGTCTCAAATTAAATCGTGAATAGTAAATCAACTTCTCATTTATAGATTATGATGTTTTCCAATACTTTGCATTTATTTGCTCAAGGCTGACTGTGATGGATAGATTATGTGTCGATTTGACTGGGTCAAGTTATTCAGTGATTTGACAATTGTGCAATGATGTGATTTAGCCAGTATGTTAGGCTAAGCTTTCTAGAGAAACAAAACTTGTTTTGTTCTAAACATAAATGACATATATATATATATTTATAAGAAGAACTTTAGATCAAGAAGTAATTTCCTATCAAGAAGTAACCTAAGCCCAGTTTAAAGCAAATCCATGGGAGTCCTCTTAGACTCACGCAGCTGCAGGTTGCTGATGCCAAAAGGTGAAGTGGGAAGCAGTGAGATCACAGGCCAGTAGATGCACATATGGGAATCCAAGTTTCGTGGGAAAAAGCAAAGCAACAGCTCTGAGGGGTGGTAAGCATAGAAGGGCAGTCACAGAGGGGCAATGAGAGGAAGATAGTTTCTCCTGGTCTCCCCTATAAAAAGGGCACAGTTGCCAAGGACCAAGGTAGCATCATCAGTCTGTGTTCTGATTGATTGTTTGGACTCCACTCCTACGCTTTCAGACGTTGGCATTAAATCCCGTTGCCACAGGGATGATGTAATATTTTACTATTTTGGGGGGGATTTGATATGATCATCCTCCCTTTCACATGTCACCCATTTTCACATAAAGATCTTGTCATTGGTACATAGTCACATCTATAAGTGAGGAGTGAGTGTATATAAATTAGAAAATGAAAGTCACCTTGTAATCTCATTCCAAATATTATGAAGATAATAAAGATAATAATAAAACTAAAGGAACATATTGCTAAGTGATGTGTATAAAGCTCCAAGTTAAAGAAGGAAATTATGAAAGACTGATCCAAGCATACATTAAGCCCAGATTTACTAATAGCTCTATCTGGTCTCATCTCTGTATCACCATTTAGACAAACAAACAGCCTATCAGATCTTGGACCTTCCACACCATCTAGGGAATCAATCTCTTGTCTCTTCCTCTTAGAAAATTTACTCACAATTTCTTCTTTTCTACCCCACTCAAAAAAAAATCCTTTAAATTCCTCGTTTACACTGTTCTCTCTGACCCTTCCCGGAATTTCTTATTTTCCATAGAAGATCTGAGGTGTCCCTTTATTCTGCTGCCTTTATGTCCCCTTTCCTATACAGCACATGATAGTTCCATGATAATGTAGACTTCCCAGATTTGCTATTATGTTTACAGTTTTGATTGTTTGTTTTTCCAATTCACTGTCAAATCCTGGAGGGTTCAGATGATATTTTATTCATTTCCCCAGAGTCCATTGCATGAATTGAAAATAATTATGATCAAGACATATTTGTTGAACGATTAGACAGATAATCTGAGGGATACATGCTGAGACTAGAGGTATAACTTTTCTTAAGCTCTATTGCACATTACTGGTTATAAAACGCTTTCTGTCACTGCGGGGTGGGGAAAAATAAAGAAGCAGAAAGCTATTTGCAGAGGTCTTCTAGCCTTGATCAAAATCACATCACTGAGTTGTCTTTTTAAACTTTTAAAAATTAATTTTCATTTGAAGATGAAGCATGTGATGAAGATTTTTGACACAAGTAGTTCTATTCCAGCATTGCCAACCTAAGACAATTCAGGAACAAGTCAATTATATCTTTTTGAAAAGTCTTTCTTACTATTTCCTTTTATTGCCAGTATTTCCCTGTCTTTATAAATCCATAAATCTAGTTCTTATTTGCATGTGAGGGTTGGCATGAACGTGATAACACTAGCAAGTGACATGCTGAGACATTGTACATAATACATATTACTAACAATAGGATGTAGGAATATGTCTTTTTAATGACAATTTATGGTAACCCAAATGCTTTATAAGTTGGGGGGCCATGGTACATATTACTGCAGACTTTGTTCTGACTTGCTATATGCGTATGGTGCCTTGTTCACAGTATGCTGCCAGTGAGATTATAAAACAATAAGAGATGTCTGCAGGATAGCCAGGTGATGCTGAAGAAATGTATGGGTTTATTTCATTAGACTAAATGTATTCTCTGCAGATACCAGTCAGCGTGCATAATGTGATTCTTGGGTTGCCACAGCAGATGCTGTGTTACAGCAAGTGATTGCATTACTTTGCCACTTTCAGACTCCATAATGGGGAGCCGGCACTCTCCCTTCAGTTTCGTGCATGCTGCTCACATTCGGAAATATTTCCCTGAAGTCACCGCTGTACTAGGCTCTGCATCTCATTTAGACTTTGCATCTCATTGGCCAGGCCAAGCAGCTGACCCTAAAGACTTCTGAGCATATGCCTCAGCCTTCCCTGTGTGGTTGGAGGACAGCTTGGCAACAAATGAATTCTTTAAAGATGGACAGATTGTCTATATTTCTTTCTGGAATGTTCCCCAAACAGAGATGTGTCTATCACCAATTATTTTAAGTGGATCCCAGGTGAACATTATATAGACATTTTAATTTTTATATATTATTCTTAATATATATTAGGAGAAAATAATATTAGCACAGTCAACCACTGTATTCATAGATTGGATGTTTAGAAGGAAGCTAATGTGTGTATTAAACGCTTTAAAATAAATCAACTTAAGGAAAATTTTAGGAAAATAGTATTGAAGATGGTATAAAGGACTGGCTCATATAATTATGATAATATTCTCCTAATTAAAGGGTTGGGAAAATTATGACATAGTATAGTTCCTGGTGCACAGTAGGCTTTGATAGATATTTAGTGGGATGAATAAACAGGATTCATAACTAAAATTTATTGTATATCCATTTTTTGCTCAGTCGTGCTGGGAGTTGGGCATATAATTATCTATTTGATTCACAACTATAGAAGGTGAAGGAAGTTTTATTTTATGGGTGAAGGAATTGAGACGTAAAGCTTAACTTGTAGAGGGTCACACAGACAGTGGCTCTGACACAAAATCATATGCCCACAAATGTACTTCTGCGACTTTTTAAAATATATTTAATCAAATTTGCACCTTTATTTCTTGTGACTCCTTAAATCATACATATTGGAAGTCAAATTGGAGTATTTATTGCTAGTTCCACCTGCCTTCATCAAGGTGTTTAAAAATAATAACATGGCAGTAGAAAGGGGCTCAATATTGATTAACTCACAATCTGCTAAATAAAATGTAACTTTATTCTGGAAGCTAGTTCTCTAATCTTTGGACTATCTAAGAGTACCAGGAACTTCTAATTGTCCCTAAATGCAATCTTCTAAACGTCAAGATTACGAGCATTTCCTGTAATCAGCCACACACCCCTTATGAGCTCAGAGGGCTAAAATAGGGGGAAATGTAAGTAGAATATATTATAGGGTTGTGTTTTTTAGCTTTATTAAAATTGTAAATGGGTTCTCTCATTTTTTAAATCTCACCTGTGTGACTCATTTGCTATCTGTGACAGGGCATGAGTATGGCTTTGGAGTAATTTCAGACTTGAGTGACACTTCTTAATAGCTGAAATGGGTATTTTTTCTTTTCATTTGCTTCTCACCTTTGCCACCATGGTTTCGGGGATGAGAGAGTTCAGATTATAAGTAGATGATGGGCACCATGAGCATTTTATATATGATGTAAATGTCAATTTCTGACAAAAATTTCTGTAGCCCATCCAGGAAAGCCAGGAATCTCTTCGCTGATCACTAAAATGGGGAGGAACCTCAGAAAACCTTTCCTCTGGAATTTCCAAAAATGTCTGTCATGGATCACCAACTTCTGAATCATGCCAGGGATCCATTAGAAAAACACTGTCCCAGATTTTATTCCAGACTGAGAGCATTTCTCAGGGACACCCAACAGTAGAAAATTTTAAGAAATGTAACGTTCTTATTACTTAATTCTTATTGCTTATTATTAACCTCCTATTTTGAATCCACTGCATAGTAACATTATAGGGAAGGGCAGAACTGCCACCATGTGATTTCTAGGTCTGTAACTCTTCACAAAGACTGACTTCCACATCTTTCTCCTAGGAAGAGACTGGTGTGTGTGGACTACCAAAGTTCTCAGAGACTCCTCAATCCTTTCACAGAACAGGAACATTTCAGAAAGTTTGTGGAAAAATTGAATGAAAGACAATGGCATTTTTCTTTGAACTTTTGGGAGCTTTTCCTTTTTAGTTCCTAGTACCTACTGCATTGGCAGGTGACTTACCAGTGGTAAACTAGCCATAAAACTAACCATCCTGCTTGACTATTCAAAACCTCTGAGTTACGTTGCAATTTTTAAATTCACTTGACATGCATCTTTCTGCCTCGGCCGTGTAGTTATGTAACGTAATTACTTCTTAGTTTGATATGATGGGCTTATTCTATTAGATAAGATGTGTTAATTACTCTGATGGCAATATGTGGTAATAATGGCTCAGTGTTACATTAATAATTTCAAGATCATGAATAATATGCAACACCTCTGTGTCTGAGTCATTATTAATTTGTTTCACCAGTGCTGAAGTGTTTAAAATTCAGTTTCAAGCATGTCTACTCAGAGAAAAAAAGGAATATTACATCTATTGAAAAGCCTTCCCTTTGTTTGACTCTTGACTGTGTCCTTGTTAGCACAATTAGTTGTACACTGTACCTAATTAATGAAGTAAGAATACAATTTTATTTTATTTTTTAAAAATGCAGGTAAATCAAAATAAAGTCTACTAATGAAGATGGGAAAAGTGTAGGTGTTACATAAATCTTGTGCAGTGGTATCACTTATAATGAATCTCAGGAGATATGAGTTACTCTTTTGGTTGCATATTTTTATTGGCTTGAGTTTAATTCTAAGTCTTCCTCACCTAATAAACACACATGCACACACACACAGACATCGATCTTCATTCCTATTATGAGTAAATAATTGCTACATAGGTAAGAAGAATGTAGCAAATAAAGTACTTGGCTATTGACCACATGTTAAGGTTTTAAATCCCCGCAGACATGCCTTGGGGGTGGGGGGAAGGCTGACGGTCTGCATCAGAAATATCAGACATTGAGACAAATGGAACAGTAGGTAGCAGGCCTGCGTTGGAGGTAGAATGACCTTATGGCAATCACCTAATCTGGTGTCAATTTGAGGATTAAGAGTGGAGTCTAGCCTGTCAATCTGGAGATGGCCAATGAAATCTCTGTGTGGGCATAGCTTTCTCCTGAGAATTCTGGGAAATGCAACCCTATTTCCTCCTTGGAGATAAGAGAATCACTAGTTAGTCCCTTAGAGACCCTGTATTGATGAGACACATGGCAGCATGCTGGTAGACCCTGAGGCCTTGAAACTGGAGAGCCCTTGAGGAGACCCCTGCCAGCACTGAGATGCTTCTACTGCCACTGGATACACAAGACTCTGCACTCATTGGTCTGTGATTGTCCTGTTGCATTGCATGTGCTTCTTGAGTCTGAAAAGGACTTATAGATTGGTATTGGACATATGGGCTACTACTATCAGACTTATGACCTTGGCCTGGAGTGGGCTGGGATGTTTTTCTCAATGTTCAATTGCTCTTTTATATAAACCTCTCTGTTATATGCATGAGTGCTTATGAATTTTGTTTCTCAAGTCTACCCAGACCAACACAGACCTTATAATATATTTCACCCAAATTAGAATATGTTATTTTAAAAATGTCTTTAGATTATGGAGGATTTTTTAAATGTGAAGGTAAATTAAAGATATTGTTAAAAAAATCACAGAAACCCATATTAAATAAAATTATTAAAATTCAAAGATATATTTCCTCAACAGAACCTCTATCTATACACTTGTAAAGGTAGTTTGTTTCTTTCTAACCCATTCCCACAAAATTCTGCCTGCTGTGATTTGTGTAATGTCAAATTAGGCATCATCAAGGGATTCAAAATGTGTTATTTTTAAATGTCTTTAGAAGGGGGAGCAAAAATAAATCTTAAGGGGCAATTAAGGCTCATAGGAAAAATAGGGAAAATGTTCCAGCTAAATTCTCTTAGGAAAGTTCTGGTTATGTTCAAAGAAGAAGCATGTAATGGAACTAAAATTCCTTTGAACAATTTCATCCCTAATACAGTATTCACTTTTCTTAAAACTTCATCTTATTTAGTCTCTATGGTGATTATCCTGTGACATTTGAGAAAAATCTATCAATATTACTCCTTTGAATGTCTGAAAAACAGTTGGCATAACCATCTAAGCTGACTTCTCTGCCTTGAATTTAATTGGCTCCATAGATCCCCCTGAAGCTACTGTTTTCATGGGGCTTTTATTTTGAAGGAACTCTAATGATGTAAAGATAGTATGAGTGTGAGAACTTCTCTGCAGCCACACATTGATTGCAGAGTTATATTTAATCATGAAGTTCCCACCATTAATTGATTGGTCAACTTTATCTATCTCATGCCCTATATGCTCTCTCCACCCTTATTATTATTTTGAAGAGAACTCAAAATATTATCATTACAGTACATATGATTTTGTGTGAGAAAAGGAGACAGGAAAGCACATATAAACTAAGACAATCTCACAGAAGATGAAATTGACAGATAGCCTAACAAGTGAGACAATGGACTAGTTGGAATGCTAAAGATCCTCGAAGCCTTTTTCTTGTCTGTGAAATGTATTTAAATGCTTTATTGGAGTTTTAGGAGTTTTAAGGCAGTGGGAACTATTAAGCCCTTCTTGAAGTGCCTTATTAAGAAGACTACTTCCAAAATATTCAGAAATTAAAAACCCCATGGAGCACAGTTGGACTTTAACACTTATGAAAATCACCGTGAGTCAGAGTGGACTTGACAGCAACTATTTAAATGTTTCTCTTTCCATGCAGTATCAGTGCACATCCTCTAAGAAGCAGATTCCCAAAATGGATTAAATGTACAATAATATCATGCAAATGCCCATGAGAGAAAATGTTGAAGAGGTGGAAAATGCTGGGAATATAATTAGACTGTGATGCAATTCTGACCCTATGGGACAGCGAAAGGAAAGGGAGGTTGGGTAGAAGTGCCCTGGTTGTGACAAAACCACGAGGGAGTCTACAGCCTGAAACATGTGTAGCCTAGCCATCGACCCATTCTCTTAACTTTACTAAGGAATACTGGTGGCTTAGTGGCTTATAGGCATCTAACCACAAGTATGGAGGTTTGAAATCACCAGGTGCTCCTCAAGAGGGAAAAAAAGAGGATCTTTCTATTTCTAAACAGACTGATAGTCTAAGAAAGCCTATAGGTTAAAAAAAAAAGAAAAAAAACTCTGTAGGTCTAAAACAGTGATAGCGTTGCTATTGACTTGATGGCAATGGATTTGTTTGTATCCTTGATGATCTTCACCCTTGGCTTTCAGTAAGCCAAGGAATGTGTCTTTAGTGCACAAACAATATGATGAGTTTTTAAAGAGCAATGCAAAGATTCTTGGTCAATTTTGCTCCCTAAACTTGAAGATATGAGAGGCATATGGCTACTTTCACTCCTATTTGTACTGTTTAATAGAGTGAGTATGAAGAATTCACTCAAATTCATGTAGTGAGATAACATGAAATGAAGATAACAACACATGAGATTAAGATAACAATAGTTGTTTGATGATTAAAATATATTAGACACAATGCTAGCATAGTGTCTAGTGATTAATAATTTTATATTAATTCTTATTATAATCCAAATGACAATGTCAGAGCAAGCTTATTTATAGATCTAAATCCATGGCAGTATTATTATTACTATTATGATTCTTATTATTTTATTTTGCTAGATCATTCTGGTCTGTAACATTTTGTTTGGGTACTTTTTAAACCATCCCTTCAATCTGGAATACTTTTTTCTGTTTTTCTTCCTCTTCCTCCCCTCTTCTTCCTCCTCCTCCTCCTTCTCTACCTCTATACCTATCTCTCAGGTTCCAATTTAAGGATAACTTACTCAATTAAAAATGTTCCTGATCCCGCTATCTAGAACAATTAAAAAAATAATCTCAGAGAATTGTGACCCCAAACCTGCATTTTTATGTTTAGCATTTGTGGCGGTCATGTCCTTATGTTAATTTCATGATTGAGATGTAGGGGTGGAGTCTAGCCTGTTAATCTGGAAATAGCCATTGAGTAGCCAATGCGGCCTCCGTATGAGCATGGCTTTCTCCTGAGACTTCTGGGGAATCTCATGATATTTCCCTCATGGAGATGAGAAACTATCTCCCCCCTTTTTGGGAGTTAGACTCAGAGACAACGAACTATGGGCAAGACAGTGAGGGTGAGGCATGGCACCTACAGAACACAGCATTACTCTATTTCTGGGGTTTTTAAAATCATTTCATTGGGGTCTCTTTATACATTCATACATTATGTCAAGCACTTCTGTACACATGTTTTAATAATATATTTTTCTATTTTAGCCCTTAGTATCAGTTCCTCATTTATTTTCCTCCCTTCCTCATAAACCTTTCATAAAGTATTAATCATTACTATTTGCATATCTTACATCATTCACTGTGTCCCTGCACCCACTTTTCAGTTGTTCATCCACCTGGGGTGTATTTTATGTCAATCGTTGTGATCTGTTTCCCCTTTCTCCCCTTCCTTCCCCCTTCTTTTTCAGTATTGCTACTCTCCTTATTGATCCTGCGGGGCTTATCTGTCCTGAATTCCCTGCATTGTGAGCTCTTATTTGTACTACTATATAGGCTCTGGTCTAGCTGGATTTGTAAGGGAGAACTGCACTCATGATAGTGGTGTGGGTATGGGTGGGGGGGAGAAAGCATTACAGAACTAGAGGTGAACTATATGTTTCATTGCTGATATACTACATCCTGACTGGCTCATCTCTTCCTTGTGACCCTTCTGTAAAGGGATGTTCAATTTTCTACGGATGGACTTTGGCTCTCCACCCTACCGAACCCCTCACTCACATTGATACAATCTTTTGTAATGGTTCTTTGATGCCTGATAGCTGATCCCATGGATACCTCATGTTCCCATACCCACATTCGTATGCGTCTTCTATGTGGGCTTATTAGCTAGATGGCCACTTGTTTAAGTTTAAGCCTTTAATAAACCAGATGCTATAACCTTTGGTATCTGGGAATCATCAGCTTTTCTTACCACATTTGCGTATGCATTCATTTTGTTTTCAGTGATTTTTTCAGAAAGGTGAGTGTCACAGAATGTTGTGTTATTAAAACAAAGTGTTTTTGCATTGAGGAAGTACTTGAGTAGAGGCCCAAGACCCAACTGTTGCCTTAATCTTTAACATATAAATATACGCATGTAGATATTATCGAGATAAATATATTTAGATCATTATATATAAATATATTTATACATGTCCATGCCTGTAATCTGCACATGTCCCTTGCCTCCTAGTTCTTTTCTTTATTTCCTTTTTCTTTCCTCTTGTCCCACTATCATGTTCAGGATTCATTCAGGTTTCAGTGATTCCCCTCGGTTACACTGGCTTTGATCAAGCACTAGCAGGCACCCTATGCCCTCCTCACCATTGAATTAGGTGACTTGTTTTTCTTTTTCCTTGGGTTCTTTGACACTGCACTTCCTTTCCCACATCCTCCCCCTCTCCTGGGTCTACTCCAGAACTGTGAGTCCCATTGTTTTCTCCTCAGGATGGTTCATATCACCTATCTTATCAAGATAGACATACAGAAAGACTAATAAACACAAAAACAGGACAAAGCAAAACAAAACAATAAAAGAAAAGAAATTAAAAAAAAACCCACAACAACAGCAGCAGGAAAAAAAAAGAAAGAAAAAAAATGGCTACCAATATTTCCAGGTCTGTTTGCTGACTTTTAGGAATGTTTTTCTAGTTGAGACTAATGGGGTCCTATGCATTGACCCCCAAATCTACTTTTCATATTTCCCAAAGACTTAATTGCTTTTTCAGCTTTACCTCAGCAGACTCAAGTTGTACTTGTCTTTTCATGCTTGCATGAACCACTTAGCGTGATTTCCCCAGTTCTTCCATTTCCGTGATGTGCTTCATGGGCTCATCACTTCTTTTTTAAGGATGCATACCGCTCCATTGTATATATGTTTCACAGTTTTTAACCCAGTTGCCCCTGATGAAAATCTGGGCTGTTTCCAACTGCTTGTGATTCTGAACATTGGAGCGCAGAGATCTGGCTGTGATTTTTTTTCTTGCCACTCCTGAGTATATGTTCAGTAGGGTGATTTCTGGGTCATATGATAGTTTAATTTCCATCTGTTTTAGATATCGCCGAGCAGAATTCCATACTGGCTGTCATACCTAAAGGTCCACAGCTGTGGATGAGAGTTCTTATCTTCCCACGGCCCCTCCCAAATTTGTCACTTTTTCATTCTTTGAATTGGGCTCTCTTTGAGAGTGTTAGGGGGTCTCTCAGAGTTGTTTTCATTTGCATATGTTTTATTGCTAATGATCATGACCCTTTTCTCATATTTTTATTAGTCATTCAGATTTCTGCACTTGTGAAACTTCTTTTTGGTCCTTTGCCCACCTCCTTGGTGGACACTTATGTTTTTCCTTTTTGTAAGCTAGCAAAATATTGTAGATTTAGTAACAAAACCTTTGTCTAATGTGCCATTGCTGAAGAGTTTTACCCCATATGTGGGCTCTCTAATTACTGTCTTAGTGATTTCTTTTCATGTACGTAGGGGTATACCATCAGTATATCTTTTATCTTCAGTGTATCATACTTGTCAATTTGTACCTCCTCTGTGTTTGTGTCCTTCCCTATTTCCTATAGTCTATGTATTCCCTATGCAAAAGTTTCCAGATTTGCCCCAACTGCCTCATTGATGGCCCTGTCAGTTTGGAGTTTTACTTCAAGGTCTGTGATCCACCTTGAGTTTATTCTTGTACTTAGAGTTAGTTACGGGTCTTGCTTCATTTTTCTTCAGGTAGATATCCATTTCTCCTCCATCATTACTCATTAAAGAGGACATTTGTTTCCCATCTGATATTTTTGGCGCCTTTATCAAGGATCAGTTTCCTGTCTGCTGATGATTTTATTTCTGAGTTTTCAGTTCTTTTTAACTTTGTCTGAGTATCTGTCATTATACCAATAAAATCCTTTTGTGACCACTGTGGCTGTATAATATGTGCTAAAGTCATGTAAAGCAAACCCTTCTTCTTTGTCCTTCTTCTTGAGAAGTTCTCTATTAATTCAGCACATATTCCCTCTCCATAGGGAGTTGTTCCTCAGTTCTTCCAGTTCTTAAAGAAAGATGAGGGCTGAGCCCCGGTGGCATAGTGGTTGTGCACAGTCCTGCAGTCCACTGGGATGGAGGTTCAATTCCAGCTGCACAGGAGCAAAGGCTGGGCCTCCTACTCCCACCACCAGAGGGCAGTGATGCCCAAAAAGACAAAAAAAAAGACAGATGATGGTATTTGTATCAGGATGGCATTAAACTTATACAGTGCCTTAGGTAGTCTTTACTATATTGATTCTTCTAATCCATGAGCATAGAATATTCTTACATTCATTAAGATCACTCTTGTTTTGTTGTAATAGTGTGCTACAGTTTCCCTTATATAAATCTTTTAATATTTTCAAGTCAGTATATCCTTAGATATTTCAATTTGTCCTTGACTAATGTGAAGGGTACTACCATTTCTATCCCCTCTTCCAAGATCTTGTTCAATATGTATAGCAGTCCAATAGACTTTGGTTTGTTAATCTTGTATCCTGCCACTCTGTCATATTCCTCTATGGCTTCCAGCACTCCTCTTGTGGAGTTTTTGGGATTTTCCACATATAAAATCATATCATCTGGGAATAACTTTAGTTTCACCTCTTCCTTTGCCAGATGAATATCTTTGATGTCTTTTCTTTGCCTTATGTGTTTAGCTAGGACCTCCAGTATGATGTTAAATGAAAGTGGGGACAAGAAACATCCTTATCTGTTCGTCTTTTCAGTGGGATTGATTTCACCTTTTCCCAATTGACTACCACATTGGCTGTTGGCTTCTCTTATATAGCTTGTATAATCTCAAGGAATTTTCCTTTTATTCCTATCTTCTTCAGTGTCTTAAACAGGAATGGGTGTTGGATGTTGTCAATTTCCCCCCACATATATCGATATTATATGTGATTCTCAAAAACTTTCATGACAATGTCATGAATAATACTAGAGGCCTTTTGAAAATTAAACCACTCCTGCCTCCCTGGTATGAATCCCACTTCATCATGGTGAATTGTATTTTGTATAATTTTGTATTCTATTGGACAGTAGTTTGCTGAAGTTTTTTGCATTGAGATTTATTAGGGATATTGTTCTGAAGTTCTCCATTATTCTTGGAGCCTTGCCCACGTAGGTATCAGAGTTATCCTACCTTCTTAGAAAGAGTTCTAGTGTTTGCTGTCTTTTTCTAAGTTCTGGACAAGTTTGTGTAGGATTGGTATCAGTTCTTCTCTGAAAGCTTAGTAGAATTCTCCTGTGAAACCATCTTGCCTGGGTATTTTTTTGTTGGCAATCCCTTGATAACCTTCTTTATTTCTTCTATTACTGTGAGTCTGTTGATATTCTTAAAGTTCCATATGGGTTAGTTTATGGAGAGATTGTTTTTTCAAGTCCTTTTCTTCCAAGTTGTGAATTCATTGGAGTACAGGCCTTTCATTAGGGTTTGTTGCAATATCTCCTGATTCAACCCTCATCCCTGCTATTGAAATTTTTTCTTTCCTTTCGTTAGTTAGGTTTGCCAGTGGTCTTCTGATTCTCTTAATCCTTTCAAAGAACTAACTTTTAGTTACATTAATTTTCCAGTTTTCTTGTTTTCCCTCTCCTGAATTTCAGCCTTGATTTTTATTATTTATTTTTTTTGTCGTTAATATGATTGTCCTGTTGACACTGCTTTAGTTGCTGTAAATTTTGTGTCAGTATATCAATCATAAACATCTCTTTTTTTCATGTATACATGTATTGCTATCAAACTTCCTCTGACAATTGCCTTTGCTGTGTCCTGTGCCACATTCTCATTTTCGTTGGTTTCTAGAAACTTGCTAATTCTGTCTCTGTTCTGGGCCAGTAGTCATTCCTTTGGCAATAGAAATTCATTCATCCTCCATTTTTTGCCCTTGTTTTCTTCATCGTTCTTGTGTTGATTTCCAGTTGTGTGGCATAGTGGTCAGAGAGAGAAGTCTGTATGCTCTCCCTGTCCTTGAATTTACACAGATTCAACTTATGTCCCAGCATGTAGTCCATCTTTGATTATGTGAAACATAGGCTTGAAAAGAATGGGAACTTTTTGCATTTTGGTGGAGAGCTCTGAATATACCTATCAGGTCAAGTCATCTAATTATAATGTTTAGCTCTGTAGTCTCCTTGTTAAGCTTCTTTCTCTGTTATCTGTGAACTTGCTACTGACTTTCGTTATCTCTTCCCTTAGGTCTTGTATTTTCCTTTCTGATGTGGTCTTTATCTCCCCTATCATTTTATCCTTTTTCCATATTGCTTCACTCTGATCCTGCAGGACACCAAGCAGCCTTTTGAAGATAGTTTTTCCTGTGCCACCCTGATGTCTGCTTTTTCTATACATGCCTTTAGGTTCAGACTTCTTCAAACATTGCCTATTTTACTCCTGGTTTTTGTTGTTGTGTTGTTGTGTTGATTGCTGTTTGTATGTCAGTTTAGAGGGAACTGGCACCATTTTTCAGAGAGTTAAAAAACACTGGGCTCTCTATTTGGGTGTTCTTTGAACTGCCTGCATCTAACTGTGCTGGGGATAGGGCAACCACTTTACTCTCTTGTGGCTTCACCCTTTCCCTAGTCAACCAGTATTCTGGTATTATGAGGGCAAGTTGGATGGCTTTCTCAGGGCTTGCTGGTCAGGTGGTTGGAGCCCACAAAGTTGGTGCTGTGTAGGATTATTTCACAGGAAGCCTTCATGCTGGGGCCCACAGTGGCTTGGAGCACCTTAGAGAGCATGCAGGGCTGCAGGCTGCAACAGGATTGCTGCCATGGGTGGGTGTGCTTACCTTGGTGAAGAACAGTACAAATATCAGACAGTGTCTCTTTAGTTGGCAAGATTGCCATGGAGATCAGGTAGAGCTTCCTGCTGTATTGTGGAACATTGAGGGGTGCTTGGAGGGGAGTAGGGGAGGCAGGCAGAAGTTTCTCTCAGCTATGTGTAAGGCTGTAGAAAGTGGACGGGAGCACCCCAGCTGGGTGGAGGGTGGGGAGAGTTGCCCAAGGCAGAGGGCAGTACCTTGGAGACTGGTTATAGCATATGAAAGGAAAGAGAACTTAAAAAAACCTGAGCCTGCCATGATTGTGGTGAGAAAAAATAAAGAGAAAGAAGGAAAAAAAATAAAGAAATAGATGAGCCTAACCACCTGACTCTTGGGCTGGAAGGGTTTGACCTGTGCCTCTAGGCAGCAGCAGCTCTATCTGTGTTGAATTAAAGGCCTTGGGCTAGCCAATGTCATCTGGCCTTGGCCAAGACTGTGGTGAAACTAAAGCTAAACCCTACTGGCTTCAGCAATGGTACTCCAAAAACCCACAGCTTTTTTAAACCTAGTGGATCTGAATCTACTTATCTTTATGATGTTCCTCCTGTGGAAGAGTGGACTTTCACTCTCAGTGGCTCTCCTGAGCTGATTTCTGTAGAGTCCTTCCAGTGTGTGTTACTAGTCCACCATCTTTCTGGAACTTCATCTCCATGATTACCAGAACCAAATGAGCTTCCTCTAGTTCTTTAATACTTCCTTACCCCACTGTCCCAGTTCTACCTTACATATCTGGCTACACTGGAGCATGTACACTTATACAGATAAGAGCTCTTGACATACAGAAACCAGGATGGATAATCTCTCAGGAACAGGAATGGTAGTAGGGATACCATGAGAGTAGGGGGAGGGGGAAACAGAGGGAAGTTGGGGAGAGAAGTGGGAGAAATAGGGAACTAATTATAATGACTGATGCATAGACATATAACTTTCCCCTCTCAGTGGGACAGACACCAGAAATGTGGTTGAAAGGGTACAGCAATTGGTGTAAGATATGAAAATAATAATAATCTATAATTTATTAGGAGTTCATGGTGGTGGGAGGGTTGGGGAGAGAAAGAAAAGTCTCAAGCAGAAAAAATGTTTTGAAATCAATGATGGCAACATGAACAAATGTGCTTGATAAAATTGATGTATGAATTGTTATAAGAGCTGTAATAACCCCCAATAAAATGATTTATTTAAAATAATCATATTATGATTAATCTTTCAATTTTAATACAATTTGTAGCATATCTCTAGTGTTGAAGGCACTCAATCTTACCTCAGTAGTGACTAAATTTATGAGGTACTTCTGCCCCTCAGAAATAATCAGACCACTATTAATTCTTTAGGCTGATAATCACAGCTATTGCCAGTTCATTACTACAAAAAAGAGGTTTCTGACTAGATCTCCAGAGAAATGCCCCGGTCCTGTGCTATCATGGTTAAATAATTAAGTTTATGATCTGAGAACTGTCATTGATTAACGAAGGTAATGCAGTGAATTACTTAATATGATACTTCTAGCCATAGTCTTTGTAACACCCCCCAAATGCCTGGACAAAAACAATTGGTGTCAGAATTGGTGAAAAAAATAGAAGGTAAAGGGATGTCTGCTCTCCATCTTATAGGAATCAGTGTACAAGGAGTTGGTTGTGATTCTCTTCCTTCTTGTCACAAGCTTTCACTATATTGTTCTTGAAACATTTAAGTGACTGAAGCCCTAAATTAATGGTGATGGGATGATGAGGACAGAAATAGTCAATATGGTTGCATGAAATGGTGTATGTAATCAATGGTATTGAATCGTTCATGCAGAAACTGAGTGAATATATGTTTAGTTATATAAGTAATTATTAATAAGGGGAAATGAATATGAATATGATTATTTACATTTTCCCAAAGATTAAAGTCTGCTATCTAATAATTGTAGGTCCAATTTCTATTGATTGAAATTTATATCATTGTACACAGTGTGCAATACAATAAACCGACAATAATGAAACAACTTACAGCAACTTATTATAATTACAATAAAAGATAATATAAGCTAAAATACTGGTCAATTTATAACCATACTAATGTATTCCTCTAATAAATCACAGACTCTGAAAGCAGTCACTTTTTTTTTAACCTCAGTATAACTTACATTTTGCACAGTGGTTAGCATATAGTAAGTGGTCAGTAAATATTTTCTCAGTGAAGTACTGTATTCCCAGCCCAGTGATCTACTTTAAATTTTGAGAAATTCTAGTTAGCTGTAGGTATATTTGCAAGCAAGACTTTATGATTTACCCCATTATTTGTAGGCTAAAATATACTGTATATGATAATGGATCGATCTTTCTTTATAGACACAATATTGTGTTGCTATTATGAACTCTGATTGAGGGGATCCCTGACTTATGGCAACCCTATAAGCAATAGGATTCGGTTTTTTGTTTTGATCCAAAGAGTTTCACTGAGTAATTTTCAGAAGTAGACCACTAGGCCTTTCTACCTAATCCTTATTGGTCTGGCAGTTCTGTTGAACCTGTTTTGGTAAACTGTGAATTAACCCAGTTGTCCCTGTAGCCTAGGGTAAGAAATGCTGCAATACTAAACTATTAATCTATTATTAGTAAGTGACTCACAGTGATTGGCAAGAATTAGAGTATTGGGATGAGTGCGTCATTTGCTCCTAACTGAAGAAAATACATATATTATTATTACTACTTTGAGGACATTTCATTGCAAACCCTGAATCTATATTGTGCATCAATTTTGTAAACCAAGTCTCATCTATATCACTGAAAATCATCTCCCATGATAAGTACTGAGAAAATTTTCCACCACTCTTTTCAGATGCTATTCTGCATGAAATAATTATATTTTTTGGATTTCTGAGACTGTGCCTGTTTAATATCTTTTTTAGGCTTTGTGTGTTAGATTGAGTTCTCTAGAGAAGCATCTATAAAGAGAAATTTATATCAAGAAAATGTCTCACACAATACTTAGAAGCCAGTCTGATTTTATCTTCTTCCTAGTTGTGTAACTGTAGGGGCTGACAAATCATGAAGCAGAAATACCAAATAAGGTTCAGGAAGAAGGAGCAGGAAGACCACATGCTCGTAGATGCAGAGTTTGATGGATCCAAGGACAGCAGGTTAGACTTGTAGAGTCCAGTGAATTCAAGGTTAACAAATCAGAATGGTAAGCTGCTGTTGACTCCCAGGGGCAGCAGGCAATATGGCAGGCCACTGGTTCTGTTTCAAAGAACTGGGGTTCAACAGGCCAGATGCAAGATTCAAAACCAGCAAAAAGTAAATAAGCTCTCCATAGACTTCTTGTAAAGAAATTTGGCCACAGCTCCCTTTTAATTACATCAGGGTTATGGCCTGAGTAAGGAAGTTGTATTCTAATCATTTTACAATTAATTGGTCGCTTACAGCAGAACCCATTAAGGAGTTATTTACACAGTATGATGCAACCATTTGTGCGGGTCTTAAAACCCGCAAGAGAATCCTCTGTAAAAACACTGAGATTCCTCCTTAAGCCCAGGTCTCACACACAAAAAAAACAATTGTCACATTTTTTGGGATTATGATTTTAACTTATTGAAGATATTTTTTTTATCTCAACCCCCCTTAAATCCTTCTTCTTTGCACATTCCATTTTCCCCAGCTGATCAGTACTGATAGACTTAGAATGAGTTGCATTTTTGTCTAATACTTTACTCTTTGTCATTAATTTACTTTATTTTCTCTTTGGTGTACCAGGGATCTATTTTTAATGCAATCATATATTTATCTTAAGACAATGCAATCCTTTAATTATCCTGCCATTATTTATTTCACCTGCACCATATTGTTTAGGTCTCTCCTTTCCATTTTTAGTAGATTCTGTGGTAATCATACCTAGAACTTCTAATTATATAAACTGTTTTACTAATAGTTTGAAATTACATATTCACATACTGTAGTTTGTAATCCTCACTACCATTGTGATGAATCAGTTGCTTTTGAGATTCAAATTCATATTTTATTTGGTACTCAGCATTAGTTGAAAGCTAGTTTGATGTGACTTATAACTGCTCTACTATTTCCAAAGTTTCTTCACATGGCTTGAAAATTGAGTTGATATAGAAATGGTCATTGGAGATAATCATATCTCCTCTCCCAACCTCCATACCCATCTTCACAATCTCCTATATGCACCATAAATGTAACAACACTGTGCTCCAGGTTCTAGCCTATAATTTGGGAAAGGTAAAGAGTCAGTGATCATCTTCAGTTTCCACTTATGAAGTGATTAGATGTCTTAATTTATTAGAAGTACTATGAAAAATTGACTTTAAAAAACACTTTCTGAAAAATGCTTCAGTTCTTTTGAGTATATATTTATGAGTGGAATTTTCTTGGTCTTGTGATGGTATTTCTATTTTTAGATTTTTCTATTTTCTATACTGCTACACATTTTGCATTCCCACAATGCACAAAGGTTTCAATTTTGCCACACTGTTGTCAGCATTTGTTATTTTCTGCATGTGTATCCCTAATTTTATTTATCTTAGTTGAAGTGAAATGATAGCTCGAGGTGGTTTGATTTTGCTTCCCTCTGATGGATAGTACTGTTGAGTATATTTTCATTCATTTGGTTAATATTTTGATGCCTTTTTGGATGAAATTTCACCTCAAGTCCTTTTTCTAAAAATAATTTTTGCCCCTTTGTTATTGTTATTTTTGTATGTGCCTTGATTATCAGATTCTTGTTGATTACATGTTTTCCTAAGATATTTTCCCATTGAATGGGTAGTCTTTTAACATTTTTGGTATATTCTTTTGAAAAATTTTGTATGGATGATTATTGGTGTAATTGCTGTCACTGAGTTGTATATCTATAAAAAGTTGAATTGGCCAAAGTTGTGTCATGGATATAAGTACAAAAGTAACTTAAATAAATAAAAATGTGACTGCTGAGTCTGTTTATGTGCAAGTAAACACCTTGTAGGATTTATTTCCTTATTTGGACATTTATAGTAATTCTTTCAGGTGATACCCCAGTTATAGCCTGATAATATGTCTAGTTCACTGTGCCGTGCTTGGAGTCTTAAAAGCTTTTAAATAACTCTGTTCATGATGCAACGATTATTATCCAGTAGCCTGAAGCAGCAGAGGATAAGAGAGTCAGAATTCAGAGTAGGATTTAGAATTTAGGGTTAATCGCCTTTGTGGGCAACTTCCTCCTTTGCCATGAGACCAGAAGAATTGGATGGTGCCCAACTACCATTTCTTAGCATTTTCATAAAATATTCTATAGAATAATCCCATTAAAAAGTGGGAAATTTTAGAACGTATTTCAAAATTTTGTTATAAAGATCACGAATGTTTTTGAATCCTAGCAGTAGAGGATTTATAGGATCCTGATGGTAGTACTCACTGAAGATCTATTGTTTTTTTTTTGGGGGGGGGGCATCACTGCTCTCCGGTGGTGGGAGTAGGAGGCCCAGCCCCACTGCTGGAATTGAACCTCCGTCCCAGTGGGCCGCAGTCCTGCACACAACCACTACGCCACCGGGGCTCAGCCTGAAGATCTATTGCTAACCTTTAACATGATTGGATCACTCAGACAGAAAAAAAGGTCAGATTTTTTGACTCCAGGAAAGCTGAATAAATTACTGAAACAATTGCTCCAAAGTAATATTTAGACCATAAGCTAAAGATATATTTTAAAAATTTCCTGATATCTTTGTAAGATAAATAATAGTTAATCTTTAGTAATGAACAATATTTACTTTGAGCATTATATATTATGTTTCAAAACATATCTATATGGATATATGTGTTATACTTTATAGATATCTTTCTTATAAATTGTCAGTATGACTTGAAAGGCTAGATAGGAAAAGGGCGATGAACTTGTTTTATGGGTGGAGGAACAAATGGGTAGGTATGCTAAGAATGGTTGCACAATTCAAGGAATATAATCAGTGTTGTGAACTTGTGCATGCAGATATTTAATTAGTTTATATTCAGCTCTGTGTCTTCCTGCTTACAATGGGAAAAACATAAAATAAACACACACATATACTTTTGTTTTTAAATGTGTTCATATACATATATATATTTTTGTTTTTAAGACTATTTTTTGTTATGGCTGTGGCAACTATGATAGATCTTATAAAACAAAACATCTTCCCTCTAGTTAGCTGTATAAAAAAGGATGACAATTTTACTACACACACACACACACACACACACACTTCTCTTTTGACTTCAAGTCAAATATTTCTTCAACTGAGTTCTCTCTAGTTTCTTTGAATCCAAGGGGATCTTTTTTACCTAATGAGTGATCCCATCATGTTAAATGCTAACAACAGTCCTTCCGTGAGTACTGCCATCAGGGTAGTGTAAATCCTCCAATACTGTGATTCAAAAACTGTCATGCTCTCCCTCTACCTACTTGCTTCTCCGCATTTCCACTGCCCATCCCCCTTGTCTCTTGGAATCCCTTCTCAAGCCATATTGAATTGTGTGTCATGTGTTATCCCATTTCTGGTTATTTGTTTAAGCTATTCCCTATGACTAGAAGACTGTTGTTTTTTCTTTACTTGTTTTCTTTATCCTTTTCGGTCTAAATGCTTATTACTTTTCAAGTCTCAGTTGGGGAATGTAAGCTTCAGAAAGAATCACTGACAAATCAACTTTCAGAAACACCCTGATGTTGAGCTTATAGAACCCACCCCCCTCATATTCAAATCCTTTGTTGCAGTGTGCTGTAACTGCCTTGCTTCAATATCTCTCACCCACATCTGTAAGGACCATCCTCAGAAACTGTGCATCATGTACTACCAAAGGTCATGTCTAGAAGAATGACTGAAACATATAGGAATTCAATAAACATTTGTTATAATGCAGTCAATTATTTAATCTAGTTATAGAAGAGCCTTTGTCACTCTAAACAGATGATCATTTTTCTTCTAGCTCTGAATAAGAGAAGGTGGGGAAAAGTACTGATAAGATTATATGATTCAATAGCAATTAATAGTGATTGCTAACAAGGTTAATGGTAATTGTGAAAATTTGGAAATCTAATAAGGGACTTGGTAAATTTTGACAGCGTGCTGTGTTTAAAATGAGTCATCTAAGAAGGAGAAGGGGGAAATCTCACTATCCTGGAGAAAGAAGAGCCAGGGTAGAACTCATCCTTCAGACCCTAGCATCTGTGTTCCTTGAAATTCCTTAATTCAATGTCAGAAAAGCAGAAGCAATATAAGCAAGAGCCCAAGCACCAGACTAAATGGTGGGTTTCTTGGGACATAGAGGGAATAAAGTGGAGCTTGCTGAGTGAGGTAGGAGACTTGCTTGCTGAGTGGGATGTCTCTTGGCACTTGGGGCCATTGGAAAGCTAGAGTTGCTTGCCCCAAGAGTGGGGCAGAAAACATTGGGTTGAGACTTATGATGAAGTAGAATACTCTTTGGGCAGTTATTAAGAATGTTTTAAAAAGCTTTGTGACATTGTACCAATAGGACAGAGGTTTAAAGGTTTGATAGCTGAGAACCAAGGATGCAAGAGAGGCCCTCTTATAGGCATGACTAGGAAAAGGCTCTCCTGACTGAAAAACTGTCCTGCATAGTTCTAATTCTAAATTACTTTCCAGAGCCATATTGATCCTTAAAGAAACCTATTAGCTAATAGACACCATATTGTATTATCTGTTCCTTCTGTGTAGCCTTTGCAATAAATTGTACAACCCACCTCAAAATCGTGCAGTGGGAAGGATAACTTATATTTAAATTGGCAAAATGGACTGGTGTAAGGAGACAGGTCTGACTCCTGTCTCAGAGGAATAGGCCTCGGACTGATTGTGACTTTGCTTTGTGACCTTGGGGATGAGCTGCTGCAACCACATAATCACTTACGCTTTTTAAATGAGTGAAAGCATTTGTAGACAGGTTCTGCAGCACATACATATTTTATGTGTAGCTAAAAGAATTTGCATAGGCATCCTACTATACATTCATACTTTTCTATTTATGTGCACCAATGCTTTATTTTATCCTTGTAATCTTTTAAAATTTATTCTTTTTTTTTTGTTGGCATCACTGTCTTCTGAAAATTTATTCTTAATTGGGAGTTACTACACATATGATTCCATAGTTCTATCACTTCAAGCAGTCTTGTGCAATTTCTACCACAGTTTCCAAACATTCGATTCCTTCCTGGACTCCTTCACTTTATCTGCAATTTCCCACCACCAACCCACTTCTCATGACCCTCATGGTAGCCCATCCCCCAAACCCTTGCTCTACTTACTATCACTATAGGTTTTTCACTCCTGAGTTTCCTATTTGGCAAAACAGATAAACATAACACAACTTTAAGAGGGTGATCCCAATGACATAATACATTTGATAGCAGCTTTAATATTAACAAAGACAAAACAAAGCAATGATACAAAAAATGTTGAAAGCCACATCAGGTCCAGCATGCATCAGAGGGGGATCAACTGACAAAGTTTTAAGTGCTTAAGTCAGGTTTATACCTTTGATCCTCTATATTCATCTCTCCAGTGCACTCTGTTTAGTACTACTTCCCTTTCAAGTATGGATAGAGGGAGATCACCAGAAGCTTATTTCTTATGCAGTCGACACCAATGTATCTTGGATTCCCACTGTGATCCATATCCTTCTGCAAACTGAATTCTCCCAATTTAGGCTCTGATAATAATCCCTCCTTTGACTTTGGATTATATGATTTGCCCTCCATTTGCAATTGTTGATGGTGTGTGTCTTTCATGAGAATTTAGTGGGTATCTCACTTAGATGGCTGCTTGTTTAAAGACAAGCCTTTAGAACCCCAGACACTATTTTATCTAATGGCTGGGCATCATCTAATTTCTTTGCAGCATTTTGCTTTAGCACCATTATCCTTTCCTGAGGGAGAGTATCAAGCAGGGCCATGATGTAAGAATACATTGTTCATAAGTCGGAGCTAGGATTCAGTGTCAGCCCGAAGCCCCCTCCTGAATCTATGTTTGGTTTATTTGTTTGTTTGTTTGCTTGTTTTGCTTTGGGCTCCATTTCAAAACCACCTTGTGAATTAATGATAGAGAGTCTTATAGATAATTCTCCTGGTGCATAATGATTTTCTGTTAATATTGTCTTTGATTAGCCCCTGGTATGAATTTTTAAAGCCCTGTTGAGAGAGGGCTATTGGGCCAATGTAGGTTACTCTATATCACAGTAACTGAATTATTCACATGTACAAAATCAACTCTTTCATAGCTGTACACTATTTACACAAACAATGGGGATGAATTTTTAGGGAAATTTATAACTCAAATTTATAACTCAATAATTACTGAGTTACTGTCACAAATTTGCCAGAATAATACATGTATTAATTCAGCACAAAGGGCATTTATGTAACAAGACCATGTTTGTCCTCCAACCAACAGTTTAACAGTCTTGATACAGCTGTTGTCTGGTCCCTCATTGAAGACTATGTCTTTTCTGACTACAGTCCTCAGCTTACGATAAATGTTACGTCTGAGATAGAGTCTATTTTACTCAATGGAGTTTCCACATAGGGTCTCAGCTGATGCAGCCTGTGGAGTATACATGTGCCTTGAAATTGCAGGATTCAGTGTTCCAGCATTTCATGGCAAATGGTCTGGTGGTGCCCAGAATGCACCCAGAAACCCAGGTGAATGTGGCCCATTCTGTGAATCCCATCAAAGACACTCCCTGTCACTCCAACCTAGGTTCACCCAAAGCATTTTCAGTCATTCTTCCTATCTGGAAGTTGGTGCTTCCTCTTTTCCTATCAGCAGACATGCATTTATGTTCTGCCAGGCATGTTTGCTCCATATCCCCTCTCCTGACATGAGTTTCCCTCAGTGTCCCTCCTCCCTCTGATAGGACTGTCTATCTGTCTAAGGGAACTTCATCATAGATATACATGGCAGCCACACAGTAGACAATATCCCCTTCCCTGCCCTTGACCATTTAATCCCAGCTCATATGAGGTGCTCTCCAGCAAAGTGACCTTCAAAATACTTACCTAAAGTGGATGGTAGATGGTTCATTGACACCAGTTGGACTCTCTACCAGGCCATCTGGTCCCCCAAGGCAGCAGACTGGACGTCTTACAAACTTGAGCTTGTGCCCTTCCTAAAGCAGTGGGCTCATACAGAATTTTTTTGTGTGTGTGCGTGACTGACTACACACAGTATAATGTCTTCCTAAACCCTTCACATCTTGGGGTATTTATAGTTTCATTGCTGCTTTTTTAGGGATGTGTAGTATTCCACTATGTTTATATATCAGTTTTTTATCCAATTTTTTTGTGTGTTTGACTTCCTATTTATAAAATAATATTAGAATCAACTATCATTAAATAATATTAGAATTAAAAATTATAGACTCAATAACATTATGTTTATTGTGTTTTGAATTATCTGGCAGACTGTCCTGTACCATCATAGAACTGAGGCAAAGTTTTTGGTTTATTTGTTCCTTAGTGCGTATGTGTGTGTACACACACAACTTCATAGGAACTCAGATAGCATGGTGAATTATGTGTTGTTTAGTAGGTTAACTCCCCCAGCTACATAACAGAAGATTGATGAAATATGAGGCTGTCTGTTCTCATAAGATGAACAGCCTTGAAAACTCTAGGGAAGAGTGCTACTCTCTCCTATAGGTTCTCTGCATCAGAATTAAGTCAACGTTAGAAAAGTTGATCTATTTGTATGTATATGCATGTGTATGCATGCATTTTGTGCATACGTGTGTGCATATGTATTTATATATATATCACACACACACAGGAAATAAAAAATTTCACGGTCATTGAGTTGATTCTAACTCCACTCCTGGGGATTGAGTTACTTCTGATGCATAGCCATCCTGTTGGAGAGAGTAGAACTATCCCTGCAGATTTCTGAGACAGTCGATTGTTATGATATCAGAAAACCTAATCATACTTCTGTTGAGCTAATAATGGTGGCTTTAAACCGCTGACCTTGGGAACAGCAGACTGATACAGAATCATTCAACCAATCCTCCAATTCCAGCTAATAGCTTATATAGGCTTTCTAAGACTGTAAATATTGATGGAAGAAAACAGCCTCATCTTTCTCCTTTGGGGTGACAGGTGTATTGGAGCCATCACCTGCATGGTTAGCAGTTTGACTTTTAGCCTACACATCTACAAGGGATTTTATAGACACACTCAGACATGGATGGGCATCGTGGCCATTATATCATCTGCAAACTTAAGCAAAGTGGTGGAGTCTATCTTGTCCATCAGGTCATAGTCAATGGTGCCTTTGCATGGGCATGGCCTTCTGAGGATTTTGGAAACTCCTGTTTTCTTCCCTGGAACCGGGTACACACTCTTTCTGAGAGACTTTGCTAGTGACAAGCCACATGGGGCTATGTTGATGCGGTTAGATGGAGAGACCTGGAGTTGGAGGAGCCACATGGAGACCTCTGCCAGTGCTGAGATAATTCCACCGCCACTGGAGCCACAGGTCTTTCCACCCGCTGGCCTATGGTTTTCTTGCATTTGGCATCATTGCATATGTGTGTGTGTGAGTCTGAAAAGGAATTTATAGACTGGTTTCCAATATAAGGGCTAATATCAAACTTATGGACTTGATCTGGGATGGGATGTTTTCTTCCTACATAATTATGCTTTGATATAAAACTCATTCTTGTACACAGATGAATGTCTATGAATTTGTTTCTCTAGTCAACCCATACTAACACATGCATATACATATATTATGTGTACAGACACACACACATACACACCTTAAACATGCAGTAAATCTCCATGATCTTTGAAGTCTAGCTTTCTATGAACTTTCTATGAACCTCATATATATATTCCATATATATATGCATATATATGCTGTACCCTAGTCTTTCAGAAGAGCAAACACATCTGTCTTCAAGTAGGAAAGCCAGCATGATCCTTAGAAGGAGCTTGACAAAACTTCCTTTCACATACTTTGTGCATAGTATTAGGCAAGAAAAGTCCTTGAAAAATGACATTATACTGAGTAAAGTAGAAGGGCAGCTAAAAAGAGAAAGACTATCAATAAGATGTATTGACACAGCAGCTGTGGCAATGGACTCAACATGACCATTGTGAGGGTGGTGCAGGACTGGACAATGTTTATTCTACTGCACCATGGGTACATAGTCACTCTTCATTGGAACTGATTTGATGACACCTAGTAACAATATATCCATATATATGTGTGTATACATTTTAAAAACTGTAAATATATATGTAAAATTTGTCATTCTAACAATTTGCATGCACAATGCCATGACAGTAACCACATTCATTTTATTATTCAACCAGAGCTAATTTATGACTTGACTGAAAAGATAAGAAGTAGTACAAATATGTTACTGCATTTCCCATAAGTTACTATGGGATCTCCTTGCTTTCAAAAATATCATCCTAAAATGGATGCTTAAATCAATGACAATAAAGTCCATGGAGCAAATTAGCTTTGAAAGAATAACAGTAAATATAGAATATCAATGTGATCAGCAATGATTGATGTCAGAGAACAGACAGAGAAAAATAGAAAGCAATTATCCAGTGGAGGAAGACACAACAGATATAGAGCTAGTAGTAATTTTTTCTTCTGTTAATAGTCTTTTCTATTAAATATACTGGTTTATGATCAGTTGATATACTTCCCCTCTAGCATATTGATCTCCCCTTAATAGGTGTGAACCAAAGTATTAAAATTAAAATAGAAGCATTTGTCATGGATCAAATTAGACCTTATAACCAATTGTCTCTTAATTTCAGTGTTAACTTCCTACCATTTGCTTCTTGGCTGAATGTAACCACAACAAGGTTTTGATGTGTGCTCCTGAGCCAGACTATTGCTTGGCTTGAAAATAAGTTCAGATTCAATTTGACTTGTAATTTTTCCTTCCTCAGTTATGGTTTCCACAGTGAGGGGGAGAGAGGAACACTGAAGTTCTTTTGGAGAAAAGAAACGAGTCACAAATTTCAGAAAACCAACTTTAATAAATAAAATATTTTCAGAATCTTGTTTTTGTAGGAGCCCTTGTGTTCAAGGACAGCAGTTCAGAAGCACCAGCCACTGACTAGGGGACAGATGAGGTTGTCTGTTCCTGTAAATGTTACTACTTTGGAAACCTCAAAGGGCATTTATACTGTGTCCTGTAGTGTTGTTATGTATCATTTGTAAGGAAAAGTATTCAGAGCAAGAACCTGGAGATGGAATTGTGCCTCTTCTTCATTAAGGACTTGTTTTCTGCAAGCAGGAATATTTCGTAATCTACAGAGGGGACACTGGAAACTAAAACCAAAGAATCAATGTTAGTGAGTTAAGCCGGACTCATTGTGACAGTTTGACTGAGCAGGAGGCTAGCAACCATTACTGAAGCAGAGTGCTTCATCTTTCTCCTGCAGAGCGGGTTGCTTTGTTTAATCATTTTAGGCTGGTGGCTCACTGCTTAACCTACTGTGATACTGAGGCTCCACACCTATGCTGTAGATCTTTATGGAATTTGAAAGTAATTTGTTTCTGGTCCCTGGACTTTGCTGTAAGTCTCTTCTTACTTCCTCTTAAGGTTCAGTTGTTACATAAAAATACATCTTCTAGAATAACTTTCTGCCTTCTGGGGCCAGCCAAATGTGTGCTCTCTTTTCAGCTATTACTTTTTTGGGATGACTTTCCTGATTTTTTTCTTTTCTCCTTTCTTTGTTATTTAAGATCCTTTATTTGTGTTTTCATGATATTTAATATAAAACTTGCCATTACTATTTTAAAAATAATTTTATTTGGTGTTTCTATATACATATACCTGCTTTGTAGATATTTATTATTAATAGTTTCTTATATAAAAACTAACATTCTGGATATTTTATATACTACATGTGACCCAAAATAATACAAAATTATTACAAAAATAAAATTGAGGCAATTTTTTCCTCCATGAGTTTTATTTACTGATAACAGAACTTTTAAGATGTGTATACAAAACATTACATTTTAGACAGATTTTGCCCTGAGTTTTATTTGCTTTGTTTATATTTCCATTAACACATATGGATTTGCTTCTCTTTTAAACAGTCACATAAGAAATACTACTACTCTCTATATATTTTATAGCCACTCAGCTCCCAATTATGAACCCTTGGATTTTTTCCCCTGCTTCATCTTTTTATAAATAGAACTGGTTTTGTCTGCAGATACATCACAAACAGTGAGGTTTCAGGATCTGAAAGCACATACTTATTTAATATTGGGAGATTACAATTGTTATATCCCTTGATTGGATTTGGACTCCAATTAGCTCCATATGACTAAAAGAACTCCCTCCGAGGGTCTTCTACCTGAAATTTGTATGGGAACAGATCTTTCTCCTGTGCAGCCATTGGGTGAATTCCGACTGAGTTTGATAGCTGCCCCATGCTTAACAAGTACATCATCAGACTCCTCATCAGTGTATACAAACCCATGTCATTCAGGTGATTCAGACTCACAGCAACCTGATTGAGGCTTTCTGAGACTATAAATCTTTAAGGCAGTAAATAACCTTATCTTTCTCCTGTGCAGTGACTTGCTGACTGGTGGGTTTGAACCACTGCCTGTGAGGTCCACAGTCCAATACTTACTTGACAGTCCTGCTAAGGCTCCTTCATTAGCCCTCCAAAATAGATTCCATCAATAGCATCACACTATATTGTAAAAATTGGTTTATTTTTTTCTCTCCCTAGCTAAAAGGGAAGTAAATTGAGTATTGAGTGGTGCTTTTCATTTCTCTATCCCTGCAGAGACTTACACAGTACTCGGTAAATATTTGCAGAAGGAATAAATTGAAAATTGAAAAAAAGTTTTGCTCATATTCCAGTCTGTGTTCACACTGGCAGAGTTATGTCAAAAGCGATATTAAAGTCACACATTAATATGACATTTAGACAAGTCAGATAATTTAGGCTTGAGATGTGATGTGGCTGTGAATTCACTAAGCAATTACACAGAAGCTTCCCTGGCACTGATTTAGAGGCCTAGCAAGAGGAAGAAGGGATGTTTCCAGAACCCACATTTTTATGCTGGCCTTGCAGGTGACTGACGCATGCCCTCTGTGCTAGAGTAGATCCATGCCACTGTAGCTCATCTTGCTTCCTTTTACTTCCAACTTTGCTTCCCCTGAAAAAAGTTCTGTTCCCCTTTTTCAAAAAATATGCTGTTGTAATTTTGGTGAAGGTCATATACTGAGCAAAATAGGTTCTCCCTCAACAATCTCTACACCTAGTGCTTCATAACATTGGTTACCTTCTTCACATTTTTTCCATTCTAGAGCCTCCATTTCCATTAACGTAGTCTCACAACCTCCAACCATCTCATCTAGGCTGTAGAATCACTATTGACTATCTAGACACATAGGATAACTTTTCTGAAAGTTTGTAGTTCTCAAAACTAAGTTGATATATTTTGTGAACAGCAGATGCTACTTCATTATCTGAGAGCAAGGAATAGGAAGAGGTAGGGCAGCTTGAATATACTTTTCCTTGACTTAGGTGGAGGGAGTGACTAATTGCTGCAACATCAATGACATCATTGCATTGCATCATGCCCATGAAAACAGGGTACCTCACAGACCTGCAGGATAGAGTCTCAATTCTCCAGTTGGACTTCTAGGCTTCAATTATCTGACCCAACAACCCAGCGGCTAGGATAGCACTTTCACGTAGGTCTTTCTCAGGACCCTTCCCTGCCGATCCATTGCAAACAGTGTAATGGACTCATCTTCCCAAATCTTGTGTTTGGGAGAGCCTTTGCTGTTGCCTTATTCCTTTTTTCTAAAAAGAATATGATACTCTGGTTGCTAGATTCATCGATGCCATTTGCTTTTCATTCATTATTTCATTTCATTATTTCATTCATTCATTCATTCATTATTTTCAATCTGTACCAATTTTTTTTTTTTTTTTTTTTTTGTGGGCATCACTGCCTCTGGTGGTTGTGGGCGCTACTCAGCCACCACTGGATTTGAACTGCCAAGCCCGCAGGCTGCAGTTCCGCACTCAACCACTTACGCCACCGGGGCTCAGCCCTCTGTACCAATTTTTTAAATGAATGAACTATACATGTGACACACATCTTGGCCGTACTCCATCCAAGAGATGCAGAGTGGTTTTTATGACCTTCTGTGCTTTGCAAAGCACATTTGCTTAAAATCTTGTTTGCACCCTCCCTGGGAGATAGAGAACTGAAATGTGGAGGTATTTATATTCTCCTACCTATTTCATGGGCTGTTACCTATTTAGATGATAAATCCAGACTGGCTCAGGTGCAATAAGTGCTTGAGATTGTCCAGTGACATTGAAATGTACTTTTTATTGAGTGGTTCACTCAAGCACACCTCTTGCCACCATCATCTTGAAGATGCCTCCTCATCACAGTCTGGTAGGATTTGTCACCTCAGGGTTAGGAAAACAGAACTGATCATCCTTCTGAGACGTTTGTCTCTTCAGACCGTGTTAATGTACACCACATATGTTTCCATTGGATCCTAGGACCATAAGTGAATCCGCAGCAGGATGCTGAAAGGCGGCTCTTGTATGCAGCCATGGCAGCAACTATAACTGACATGCAATCAATGAAAATATATTATTGGCTCTCTTGAGCTCTACTATAGGAAATAACAAGGCTTTATTATGCACCAAAAAAACAGCAACAGATTTTGTTGGTGGCCTTGAGTCAATCTGCTAAAGATATTTGAAGAAATGTGGGCATTAGTGAAGTTGGACTGGAATTTTCAGGTACTGCCAAAAAAAAATAAGCTTCTACAAATAAACAATCAATCAAAGAAAGCTACACAGAGACTTGAGCAGTTGCACAGGTCTTACAAGTTTTCAAAATACATTCCTAAACATTATGACATATGAGAAATCTGCCGACCCTTGGAAGAGCAAGGGATACGTGTGATTTTACGCTGTCGCATGTTGGAGATGGAGGTCTTTGTGAAGTAACTTGAGTATCTTATGCATGTCACAGTCCCTTATTTCAAAAACTACCAGCCATGCTATAGTTACTGTCTTAGTCTCCTTGGTTCTCCAACAAACACCTCACAGAAAACATGTCTTTATAAGTAGAGATTTATTTTTTCATCGTTTAAGAGGCTAAAAGTTTGATTTTAGGCTGCTAGCTTTAGGGAAAGTCCCATATGGTACTTTGACCACAAGCAAAGGGGTTTAGCTTTTTGGGGGGCATGGGAGGTGGGGGGGATAGTTCAATCCCTAAGAGTTGACACATATCTAAATCTACCAATAGCACAAAAGGAACCTGAGCTTCTGGGTTATAAAATAAAATTGTGATTCAGTTTATTGGAATTATAATCCATGTAAACAGTTTGATCACTTAAAAAAGAAAAAGAGAACAACCACACTTCATTGATCTGGATTCTGAAAATAACCCGACTAACAGGCCTGCAACTTCCTTCATTGTTCACTCCTCGGAAATTTTCAGATCGCTTTCCAGGGACTCCAGGAGACTGGGTGGTGTGGTGGTTACTCCCTGGGCTGGCAAAAGGTCAGCAATGTGAGGGCATCAGTTTGGCAGGAGAAAGACCGAAAGTTCCACTCCTATAAACTAATTTATAGGCCTGGAAACCCACTAGGGGACTTCTATTTCATCAGACAGGGTTGCTGTGAGTCAGAATCTAGTCAGTGTGGTTGGATTTTTTTAGGGGGCGTGTGGATTCTCTGTCACTGGTATTGTATTTGAGTAACTAACACAAGTTAATGACACATAATCTCTGCTTATAATATGGATGATCATCATAATTCTTAATGATAGCTTGTTTTAAAATCTAGATTGCTCTTATGCTTAAAGGAAATACTTGGCTGAGCCCTGGTGGCGTAGTGGTTGCGCCCACTGGGATGGAGGTTCAATTCCAGCTCCACAGGAGCAAAGGCTGGGCCTCCTACTCCTACTACCAGAGGGCAGTGATGCCTAAAAAAAGGAAATGCTAATACTAAATTTGGGGGAAAGATTTTAATACTTTCCTCCCTAGGAATGTTGTAATATTACTCTTCTGAAAATGCCTGTGTTTCAAACCTGTGTATTCTGTTCTGTTTGTGTGTGTGTGTTTTTACTTGTTTGTGTTGTTTATTAGGAAGAGAGCACCTGCCATTGTTAGCTTCCTTCTTTTTCTGTATCCTGACTGGAGTGGCACACTGTGCTGGGCAGCTGTCTTTGTTCAGAACCCTGGTTGCTTTTCCATGGACCATTGTTTTGCAGAGTCTGGGCATGTTATAATACATAGAAATAAGGATCTTTTTTTTTTCTAGAACATAAATCAACAGCAAGAAGTCCTCACTTTGTGTGGCAGTCAGTGTGCTAACATTTGGCACATTATAAGATTTACTGTCCATAGCACCTTAGAATCAAAAAATAGAAGCACACACAAAAAAAACTAAGAATAGCACACGGCCAGCAAGTCCATTATGGTTCAAAGCAGCTAGATAAGCAGACTGGATTTGCCCCTGTTGATTTCTACTTGTTACGGGAGTAGAAATCCTCATCTTTCTACCAAGAAGCAGCTGCTGCCTTCGAACTGTTCATCTTGAGCTTAGCATCTCAGCACGTAACCCCCTACACCACCAGGGCTCCTCCTTAGGGTATATGTTCTCTTATTATGAGTATTTTTCAACCAAGCTAACAGACTCACATACAAGGTAAGTGGCAGACCTGAAACATTATTCATAGTCTGGTGTGATCCTGAAGCCAACATTTTTAACTTCTGCTGCTCACCCCTCCCCCACCCCCTGTGCTTTATTCTCATTCTCTGTTCCTCAGGAAACTCAGTAACAAAGTGATCAAATGGAGTACTGCAGAAACACCGAGTGGGGAAAGATAGAGCAGTCTTGACTTGGTAGAGAAATTGTAACTTAGATCTTTAAATTGCCATAAGATTTTTACTGGCGAAAAAGAGAAAGGACACTCTTGGAAGAGATGAAAATATGGATGCAGCCATGGAGTGACAAGTAAAATCTCTTCTCTGGGCTTCATAGGCACCGCCTCACTGCCATGGAATTGAGTCCAACTCACAGTCACCCTCTGTGACAGAGCAGAAAACCTTCAAACTGCCGCAAGTCTTTGTGGGCCAACACTAGCCTTGTCTTTCTCCCAGTTGAGCCAGAGAAAGTATTTATTGCTTACGGAAAGTTTATTGAACACTCATAAGATTCATAGCACTGTGTCAGGGACTGGAGACATTGACTGTGAGGTGGGCCTAACCCTGCCATTAATTTTTCTTAAACTACTGAAAAGAGCTAATAATTTTACAATCAGACCACAAAACAGAGCACCAACCTTGCCTTTTTCTCCCTGCAACACACAGTTATCCAGAACTGGTACATTTCCTTCACTGGTTTTAGGTTTTCTTATTCCTCCACGATGGGATGATTGCTACTTTAATCAAAAAAGACTTGACGTTCTCATCTAATTCACACAGGAGACAGTAGCACAGGTTGAAAAGCAAGAAGTATATAATTACCCAGGAAAATGATGTGTGAGAGATATCAGCTGTCAAACCAGGTGCTACCTTAGAAGTGAAGCATTCTTGAGAGTGGAGGGTAGGGGTCTGTCCATTTCTTTACAGAATTGAAGACTTTGAGCTCTCTTAATTGAAAGTATGATGCTTCTGTCACTCATGAATACTGATATCATATTATTAAGACTCTGAGAAAATCCTAACAACATCCTAGGAGTACTTTCTATGCTTAAGTAGCACTAGGGAAGTCCCTGAACTTGGTAAGAAAAAAGGTAGAATGCATTGAATATGATTATCTGTGAACATTCTTTGGGATAATTGAATTCAACTCTTATTTTCAAACTGCAATTTTCATGACTCTACATTCTACTCTGGAAACAAATGAGTAAAGTCTTTTATATCAATTACTCCTAAAGACGAATTTCTTTGTCAATGTGTTTTAATTGTTGCCCACATACTAAGGTTATAGGAAAGTGTAAGAAATTCTTAGGTGAAATCATCATATGTATGATGTGTGATATGTGTGTGACATGATATTTTTTGGAAAAATACAGCAGCAAGAATACAAGGAATTCTTTTTCCTTCATTTTCTTTTTTTTTTGATCCCTATTAACATTTATAAAATGACTGAATGAGATCAATAACATGTAGAAAACTACAGGGCAAAGACAATGGCCAGCGAAGTGGCTAGATAAGGGGAAAATACAATTCTAGAAATTTACAGCTGGATGGATATGTGAGAAGTGGTGAATTAGAGAGGAGAAAGCAGAAACTTCGCTGGAGAGGGGACAGCATGAAGGAGCCATGGGTGTGACCTGGCAGGACTCCAGGGAAATGGCTGAAAATGGCATCCTGTGACTAGAGCAGACCTCTGCAAAAGGAAGAGTCAGTGACCCACATAGCACCATCTTTCCCCTCATCTGCACGGCGAATTTACTTCAGACATGTGAACTAGAGAGAGAAGCTGTGGTCCCAGAACCAACAGGCACTGTGGAGGGCAATCTTGAAATGCTGTACTGAAAAGACGTAGTTTAAGTTCAAATCTACACGTTGACTCACAAAGCCCACAACTCCTGTGCTTAGTATATCTCCTAGAATTCCAAACCTTTGGGAAAGAACCTGAAGAATTCTTCTCTAGATAAACTAATTTGTCTCCAGATTAGTTGCTGTTGCATTTGATGTAGATTCACAGTAACCCCACGTGTGTCAGAGTAAAAGTATCTCCCGTAGGCTATCAATAGGCTAGTTTAATAGGTACATCACAAGGACTTTCTCTTAGGGAATGTGGTGGGTTCTAGTTTTCACACTTTCAGTTAGCAGCCAAGTGGGTAATCAGATTAAAAAAAAAAACAAATAAAAACCTAAAAAAGGAATATTTGGCATCCTCCAAAGAAACAGTTAGCTCTCCATTTAGTCATGGTGCTACTGTAACAATGCGGGAGAGACCATATCACAGAACTCTGCAAGCAAACAGCTATTTATGACAAGCACATTTTTGATAGCATACATGGTGACTGTGCTTAGGGATCTTGCCAGATAGATTGGACAGGTAACAAATAGACATAACTGTAAAAAGAGATGATAAGAAAGCATCAATATCATCAGTCAAAACACGGCCATGGGCTGACTGTGGAACCGTCCATCAATTGTTATCATCCAAGTTCAAATTGAAACTGAAGAACTTGAAAACGCATCCAGAAGAGCACAAACATAACACTGAGTACACTCCATCTGAATTTAGACTTGAGGATACACTTAACACATTAAACACTAGTGACTGGGAGTACATGTCAGAAGAGACATTTGGTTTGGTTTTGGACATGGAGAAGCTAAATCTATTGGAGGAAATGGTGAAATAAAGAGCTGAATAGAATTGCTTTGAAAACTGGAGGTAGAAAACCAAAGGGAACAAATATTTTTAGGATTTCTCAAGCTAAAAGAACTGGGAAAAAAATCAAGCCTTACTTTGCAATATCAAAGGATTCTGTGGACAAAACATTGAACCATCCAAGAAGCTTCAAATGAAGATGGAAAGAGTATGTAGTCATTGTACCTAAAATAATTGGTTGATATCCAACCATTTGAAGAGAAGTGTAACATTCAAATTATGTTATTGGTGGAGAATAGTGAATATATCATCAACTTTCACAAAAATGAACATATGCTTTAGAGAAAAAGTGCAGGTAAGGGTATTCCTTTGAATCAAGGGTAATAAGACTTTGTCTCATGTACTTTGAAAATGTTATCAACAGTGAAAAATCCAGGGGAAGGAACTCATACTTGGTAAAATACTCATTGTCCTAGTGTTTATTCCAGCTCATAGTGACTATATAGGCAAGGGAAGAAGTACTCCTCTGAGTTTCCAAGACTGTAATTCTTTATGGGAATGGAAAGCTTGGTCTTTCTTCCAGGGATCACCTGGTAGTTTTGAACCACCGACCTTGTGGTAGACATCCCCAAATGTATCCACTATGCCATAGATATTTTAGTAAAGTAAAAAATTAGCTTAAGAGAAAAGGCTCTCCAGAGAATATTGACAAAATGGTTATAAAAAATGAGGTCAAAAATAATAATTGTGAGGTTTGGTGCTGAATTTGACTGTCTTTTACTTTATTGAACACAAGTCTGTTAAGCAATAGAATCAACTCAAAAACATCTAGCAACAACAATGTAAAGTCTAATAGCCAACAAATCTGTCATTCCATTCATACAGAGATTCTGTTCTGCTTTCAGATAAGTAACTCTTAATGTGAATGGATAGACCATAAGGCCTCAATGGAGAATTAACACACATACACACTCAGATGCCCACACACAGAAATGAAATAAAAAGTCATAAAAATAACTTTGAGAAACATGTTTAACCCTCCCATTTCTACTTTTCATCACACAGTATGAAGTCAGCAGGAATCTACAGAAAATAAAAACAACAAAACTCTGGGAAAGGATATATGACCAGAGAATTCATCTCATATTCCTAACATGAAAAGGTCTACACTATGTTACAATGCCATTTGCCCTTATCTGAAATACCCCATCCCAAGTAATGATATTTTTGTAAGCAATTGACTTTTGTACTTTCTGCTTTCGAGATTATATTATATTAGTATTACAACATTTCAGAAAGGTATTCTTTAGCATTAAAATCACAATGCAATTAATTTGTTAGAAGAAACTTCCAAGTCAAAACTCTTGAAAATATCATATGTTTGCTCCCATAATGTGGCTTTTCTTTTGTTCCTTCCTGTTGACTTGTCTCACATCAGTTTAGCTATTGTTATAATAATGATGTTTTAAAACTAACCTCAAACTCCTTTGTTTAAATTACAAAAACTTTATTCTGAAGACTGTTCTGATGGTTCTTCTGGTTTGACTAGGTTCTCTCAACTCATTTGTCCAAGGGCTATGCTAATCTTAATGTCTGAGGTTTGGTGGCCAAGGATTATTCTGGCTGAGTTGACTGGAGAAAACTGAAATTTGTTTCATATGTCTTATCCTACACTAGGCCTGTTGAAAAACTAAGGAGCAAGAGGGAGAGCAAATCTCCCTATGCAATTACTATAAACACATTTCTTACCTCATGATTGCTAATGTCATTGTGCCCAACACACATCACATGACAGTCAGGGTCGGTGATGAATTGGCTCTGTCAATGCCACTGTTCTGTCACATCTGGCTCCATCAAATTCTTCCAATTATCTTTTGTTCTTTCCAATTTAAGCTGCATATTTTAAAAAAAATATTGATATCCAACCATTTATTCCTGGCTTAAAAGACACCACATTAGATAATTTTAAAAATCAATTTTGTTAAACATGCAAATCAGTTTGAAATCAGAATATCTTTACTTTAGAAAGCCACTTTTATAACAAGAAATTTCTTAGAGGTTTAAAGGAAACATTTTATCAAACAAACTTCCCTTTTTGTGAAATGTGGCTAGGTAGAGTTTCATCAATATGGGGCTGAATTCACTAATCCCCATTCAAGGTGGAAGTGATAAAATCACTTGAGAACTTCCTCTGATATCTGTTCAAGGTCCCAGCACACTCTGAGATGGCACGCAGATTACGTTCTCCTGGAGTAGACATCTCAGTACTTAGTTTTCAGGATCAAGCTGAATGACCTTGGCAAATCTCAGGATGTGTTCCCCCTCTGAGAAAACTGAGAAAGCACTGTGCCTATCTTTTTTAAGAAAATGGTATTTGATAGGCTTTAGAATTAATAACACAAATCAAGGTAATCCTTCTTTCAAGAAATAAAATTCTTGACCAATTGAGTTTTAAAACAACACCAAGTTAGTGCAGAGGAAGCACTAAGAGGAGAAAGAAGAGGGAATGTGATGGTGGGGCAGGAGGGGCAAAAGGAAACAGAGGCAAATTCTAGGAATCAAAGGCATAGAAAGGGAGATTAACAGATGTGTCCACTTATGCAAATACATTAATCCATAGCAATAGTAGTATTGGCCTAAGTACATATTTTTATAAGGCAATACACTGAAGCTGCAGCTGTGCCTTGGCCCATGGTTAATATCTTCCCACAATATAAGAACCCTTTGGTATAACAAATTGGCATTCTGTGATGCACCGCCACCCACCCCCACACATGATTGCTGAAGACAAAATAGGTACATAAGCAGATGTGGTGACGGCAGAGGATGGTGCCTATCTATTAAAATATATCGTGCACGGGGTCTTAAAGACTTGAAGTTAAACAAATGGCCCTCTATCAGTGAAGAAACAAGCCCACATGGAAGAATCATGTGATCATGAAGTGTCATCAAGACCAGACAATGGGCATCAGAAGATTCAAAACAAACAGTAAGCAAACAAATAGAAATGCACTGGTGAGAATGGAGGGGAGTTAACACAGAGACCAAAAACCCATAGGTAGACATGGAACATTTCCCCACAGAGGGGATGCAGAGAGGGGAGGGGTCAACTAGTTTGCAATAGAGCACTAATGGGCCATGCAATATACCTCTGATCCCTGGAGGCGGTCTCAACTGGCCCCCTCCCCCACTCTGTTATCATGACCTCAGTGCCCGCTTCCCAATCTAGATTAGACAGGAGCATGTACATAAGTATAGGCAAAAGATAAAACTCACAACACATGGAAGCCAGGAGCAGGAATGGAAATAGAGATACCAAAAGGGTAGGGGGAAGTGGGGAGAAAGGGGTCAGGATGAAAATAATTAACAATCTATAATTTATCAAGGTGTTATGAGGGTTGTAGGGGGTGGAAGGAGAGGGAAAAAAAAGAGGACCTGATTGCAAGGGCTCAATGGAAAGTAATAGTCTAGAAAAGAACAATGGACTATATGTACGAATATGTTGATACACTTGTATTTGGTTTGTAACAAGAGATGTAAGAGGCCCCAGTAAAATGATTTGTAAATAAATAAATACAAATTTTATATTTTCATTATGTCAACAGCTGTGCAATCATCTACTTGCCCACCATTGACAACCACAATAAGACCTTTACTTTGTTGAGCAAATATTTTGTCCTTCACTTTATATGGTGAATTATTTAGTCATCATGAGGATCCTCATGAGGTAAGTATTATTAACTCTGCTTTACAGGAAAAAAAGTGACTTTTATTTTTTTAATTTTTAGTTTTTTGTTTTAGCTTTTTTAATCATTTTATTGAGAGATCCTACAACTCTTATCACAATCCATACATACATAGATTTTGTCAAGCACATTTGTGTATTTGTTGTCATCGTCATTCTCAAAGCATTTGCTTTCTACTTCAGCCCTGAGGTATTAGCTTCTCATTTTCTCCCCACCCCACCCCATCTCCTTCCTCATGAACCCTAGATAGTCTATATATTTACTGTTATTATTTTGTCATGTCTTACACTGATTAATATTACCCTCCACCCATTTTTCTATTGTATGGCCTCCAGGGAGGAGGGTATATGTAGATCCTTGTGATCGGTTCCCCCTTCCTACCTCAGCTTCCCTCCACCCTCCTGGTATCACCACTCTCACCACTGGTCCTGAGGGGTTCATCTGTCCTGAATTCCCTGTGTTTCCAGTCCCTGTCTGTACCAGTGTGCATCCTCTAGTCTAGCTAGATTTAGAAGGTAGAATTATGATCAGGATAGATAGTGGGCAGGGGCAGAGGGGGAGGGAGCATTGAAAAACGAGAGGAAAGTTATATGTTTCAGTATTGCTAGACTGCACCCCGACTGGCTCATCTCCCTGTGATCCTTCTGTAAGGGAATAACCAGTTGCCTACAGTTGGGCTTTGGGTCTCCAATCTGCACTCACCCTCATTCACAATGATATCATCTTTTGTTCTTTGATGCCTAATACCTGATCCCTTCAGCACCTTGTGTCACACAGGCTGGTGTGCTTCTTCCATATGGACTTTGTTGCTTCTGAGTTAGATGGCTGCATGTTTACCTTCAAATCTTTAAGATCCTAGCTGCTATCTATTTTCATAGCCTGGCACCATCAGTTTTCTTCACAACAATTGCTTATGCATCCACTTTGTCTTCAGCAATCATGTTGGGAAGGTGAGCATCATCTAATGCCGGTTTAATAGAGCCAAGTGTTCTTGGTTGAGGGAGTACCTGAATGGAAGTCCAATGTCCACCTGCTACCTTAATACTAAGTCTATAAATATATTCACATAGATCTATTCCCCGTCCTCATATATAAATATATTTGCCTCTGCACATGCCTGCATTTGAACGTCTAGAAATGCTTTTGCCTCTTATTTCTTTCCAATTATTTCTTTTTGCTTTCCTCTTGTCCTACTATCATACTTAAGCTTCATTTGTGTTTCAGTAATTCCTCTCATTTATATTACCCTTGATCAATCCCTACCAGGTCTCCTACACCCCCCACCAATATTCAATCAATTGTTGTTCCCTTGTCCTTGGGCTTGTTAACCCCATTTCCTTTCCCCCACCTCTCCTTCTCCTATGTGTCACCGAAACCTTCAGTCCTGTTGTTTTCTCCTCCAGATTGTTTATGCAGATTATCTTATCTAGATAGACCCGTGGGTATAATAACATGCAGAAAATAAGACAGAGCAAAACAAAGCAACACAAGGAAACAAAACAAAACAGTAGCAACAACAACAACAAAAAACCCTGTGCCTCCCCTCCAAAAAGCAAAACAAAGAAAAGAAAAGCCTGTAAATAGTTCAAGGACTGTTTGTTGGCTTTTCGAAGTGTTTTCTGGTTGAGTTTGATGGGTTATCACGCCGTCGTCCCAAAGTCTATTTTTGGCGCTCCCTCAGGATTTCTTGCTCTCTTCCCCTTGCTGTTCAAAAGGTGACTTTTCAAAAGGTTAAATAACTTAATTTTCTAGGGTACCAAATGGAAGATTTGAGTACTGACAGTGAAATTCCAGAACTTGTCTTAATAAATGTGTTGTACTTTGTGACACTCTTGGAATTATGAGTTTTCAACACTCTTTGATGTGTTCACCCCGGAACTAATTCCCTTGAATTAGTAGGCTGCATTAGGCTACATTGTAGGTTGCATTAAATAGAAGTCATGTTATTATTACTAATTTCAATTTAATGCTTCTTGTATCCTGCATACTGAAAATGTATGGTTCATGCCAAATGAAAGTAAATCTTTTATAGTCAGGTTGGATAGAGGGCAGGGAACAGGTAGTGCTGACAGGAGATTGAATGACTATTAAAATAACTTTGTTCATTAATGA
Organism: Nesogale talazaci; assembly: GCA_004026705.1. NCBI lineage: Eukaryota > Metazoa > Chordata > Mammalia > Afrosoricida > Tenrecidae > Nesogale > Nesogale talazaci. The sequence continues at coordinate 48,269 of PVJH01005779.1, forward strand.
TTTATTGTAAGCACACTATAATTCAGGTGCAGCTAACAGAGGAATGAGTAAGGATAATCTCTCTCCTAAAGACACTCAAGTACCAGTAAAAGAAACACACAATTATCAGTAGATCAACAGTTCTCATAGAGGTCTGTGTAAAGTAACTGAGTTTGGTTTGGTTTAGAGCTGTGGGAAATAGGATCAATGTCCAGGGAAGGTGCTACAGAAGAAGTGACAACTGAGCTGAGTCATGATGAATGAGGAAGAAAGCCTCACAAAGAAAACTCATAATAAACAGAAAGATGAGAATAGCTAGTCCAGATTTCAAATAGTGCCAAAACACAGACAAGTATGGCTGATGCAAGGTATTGTTGTTTGCCACTCTGCAGTGGACTAGAATTGTGCAATCTTTTGAATAACAGAATGAGATGCCATACAACCCTCCACCATCTCTATGATTTTTAATATATTCGAGTCTAAGGTTTCAGAAAAAAAGATATGGCTGCAATAGAAAAATAGTACTAAGGAAAATGTAGAGCCAGAATATAAAGAACCATGCTGAGAAAGTAAAAGTGTTTAGAAAACAGAGTCAAATTATAGGAGACTGAAAACACACCATTAAATAAAAGTTACAGTGGTAAAGTATTTCCATTCATATGCTCTGCTAGGTTTGACCCTGTCTTCCAGTATGACTAGTACAGACATAAGAGTGGGGGCACTTCTTCTCCAAGAAAATTCATCTCTCTGAAACAATGGCCATGAGACCAGCTGGCATCCCCACAACAGCAGAATCCAGGCACTAGTTTTTGCACAGGAAGAATTACCTTATTATTTTTTTCTGGAACATTGTAGTTCTTCCTCTTTGCCTTATGCTGGAAAAGGCAAAAGCTTTAAGAACTGCTCAATACTTGGTTGCTGATTTTACTTTCCAGCACCCCAGTAGGAATGGACAATGAGCAAAGCATGAAGGTTTGTGGAAGCCTGAACCCCAGTTCACAATTGTACACAAAAAATCTGCATCTTTAATCCTGGGACAGGCTGTGCAGGACTGAAGTAACTTGGAAGCCAAGAAGAGCAATCTGTATTTTCATGCTGTGATTTAGTAAGCAAGCTGCCACTCTCAGTTCTTTCTGATTTTAGTTTTTACTTCTACCAATTCAAAATTGATTTATATATCTTTCCTTCCTCTGTCCTCATCCCTATATGATGGCCTAGGGGTCATCAATACTATATTCTGGTTACACCCCCAGTATTATTGTAAGACTATTAAAAATCCACTTCCTCACTACATTTTCAAGAACTCGCCAGCTTTCAACACTAGGCACTTGGTAAGCCCGTTTCTATGAATTGTCTCAATAAAAAAGACACATTGTTCTACTCAAGTTCCAAGAAAGAAAGAACTTGTTCACATGTTATGAATTCACTTCCACCCACATGCCCACTCTTTCCTTTTGAAGCCTGCCTGGCCTACCCTTATACGCACATGACACCCACACACATTCATGCATGCCTACCCACATGTTCACAAATTTATATGTAAGTTTATTGATATCTGGGGATAAAATTGATATCAAATTCAAAAGAGAAAATTGTCTGTGTGGGTGGGTGTCATATTCATAATGGTGCATAACAGTTATTATCATTGTACAAATAATTTTATATATTTGCTTTATTCATGCAATGTTCATAAACATTTTCCCAAGTGTTTCCATTGTCTTCATACTTATTCTCTTATGAATACTATATAATATTGCATTTGTTTGATGTATCAATTAATTTTATTTATAGTCTAGTTTTAGACATTTCAATTTAAAAGATTTGTGATCTCATACCAGGTTACAATTCACCTATTCTGTGATTGCTGCAGGATAATTTCATCATACCAAATATTCTAAAGTGGAATTATTGGGGCAAAAATTTATGCAAAATGTTATTACTCCTAATAATTATTATCATGTTACTTTCTAAAAGAGGTAGTGAAATATTTTTATGTAAATGACTCTGTGAACATGCCAATGTCTCCAGAATATAGTTAGTGTTATTGTAACATAAGCATTTAAGTGCTCAACCACTCAAAGGAAGTTTGATGATTTGATCTTACGCAGAGGTGCTGCAGATAATAGGCATCACAATATGATTATTTGTGAGGAAAGGTCACAGCTTAGAAAAGTCTTTGGAGTCTTCCTCCTCCTCAAGCATGAGGTCACCATGAGTCAGAATTGACTTAGTGGCAACTAGCAAAAGAAGCATGCAATGATTTTAAGTTTTTTTTAAAAAAAATCAATTAATTAGATATAAAATGGATACAGCAAAGTTGCTTTAGTTAACAATTCCATAATTAGTAAGAAGCACGGACATTTTCCCAAGGACTAATTTGAAACTTAGATTTTCTCTTATAGGCATTATTGGTTTATACCTTCTATACATTTAATATCTGTAACTTTTTTCTTATAAAGTTGAATGTGCCCTTTAAAATTATTTCACCATTTTTTTCTATAAAAGTAGACATTAATTATGTTTCCTTGAAGTACTCTTCCCCAATTATATTGGACTATTGTGAATATTATAAAGATTGGCATAGGAGGAGTGCATAGAGTAGTATATGACCCAAAGCAAGAAATATACCAAAGTAGCCATTATTATTATTCTGATATATGGATTATCAGAGAAAAAATAGCTTAGAAAGTTAGTATTAATCTTATTTTTGGGGGGGTGGGCCATCACTGCCCTCTGGTAGGAGTGGGAGGCCAAGACTCGCTCCTGGATAGCTGCTGCTGGATTTGAACTGCCAAGCCGCCAGTGGGCCGCAGTCCCACACTCAACCACTATGCCACTGGGGCTCAGCCCCCATTCATCTTTTTTCTAAGTCCTAGATTTGCGGGTTATGGTTCTTTTCATACTTTGATAAAGATTGATGAAGATTTTATGTCACTGTGATAAATTACTTAGACCATAGATGACAAATAGGGACAAAAATTAGGTACATAGTTCTAGGAATTAGAAATATGCATTCTCAAGGATATCATGACATCAAGAGTAACTAGAAAACCCACACAAAGGGGAAAATTGGCAATAATATGTCAGACAAGGTGTCAATCCCCAAAATCATATAAAACTACAATATGTCAACCAGAAAAAGGCAAATAACTGATTTTAAAACATGCAGAGAACATGGACAAATAGTTGATCATAGAAGAGTTGGTGACCAACAAACTTCTTAAGACATGCTGATGGTCATAAGCTATCCAAGAGACACAGGTCTAAGTGATGAGCCACGTTACACTAGATAGAAAAGTTAAAAAAATAGTGCATCAATAACAATGGATAGAAAAGACATAGAACCCTCCTATACTATTGGCCTGTAAGAATGTATTTTCATAGGAGATTTTTTATTGCTCTTCTTAGGTGTCTTTGAGTTGATTCTGACTCATATTAACTGTGCATAGAATGAAATGCTGCCCTGTCCTGCATCATCCTCTAAAGCAGTGGTTCTCCCCCTTCCTAATGTCATGACCCTTTAACGCAGTTCCTCATGTGGTGGTGACCCCCAACCATAAAATCATTTTTTTTCCTACTCCATAACTGTCAGTTTTCCACTGTTATGAATTGGGTGACTCCTGTGAAAAGAAAGTCTGCCGCCCAAAGGGGTTGCGACCAACAGTCTGCTCTAAATCATTAAGTTTAAACTCACTATGGGAGCCACTGTGTCAGTCCTTCTCACTGGGGGTCTCTTTTTCCATGACTTACTATTTTACTAAGCCTGGTGTCAATTTCCAGGAAATGATCAACCTATATGAGACACATTCTTGCTATCTTTTCCCGTAAGGAATGTTTAGGCTATGCTTTTTCCAAGACAGTTTTGTTTATTCTTCTAGTCATCCACAGCAATTCAATAATCTTTACCAACCCCATAATGCATATTCATCACCTTTTTCCTGATCTTCCTTATTCATTGCTCAACTGGACATGCAAATGACATGATCAAGCCTACTGTGGTCTTGGTCAGGTACTCCTTAGTCCTCAAAGTAATATCCTTGTTCTTCAAAACTTTAAAGATACCTTATGCAGCAGATTTACCAAATGCAATACATGCTTCAATGAACGTTGACAGTGAATCCAAGCCAAATTAAATCCTTGATAACTTTTATCTCTGCTCAGTTTATCGTGATGTTGATTCAGGTGCAAGGATTTGGTTTGCTTTATATTGAGTTGTAATCCATACTGAAAATTGCAATCCTTGATCTTCATTTAATACTTCAAATTCTCATGGTTTTTGTGGTTGTATCATATGTTTATCAAGGGTTGTTGGTAAACCTTCTAGTCCTAATGTTTTATTCTTAATAATGCAGTTTCTCTATTTGTGCATCATACAGATAGATTAAGTATATCACCTGAATACTGCCAAAACATAGAGAATTCTAGCCCAGCCAGGTTGACACAAGATTTAATTATCACAGTAACTTTTGTTCTTATTTTTCAAATGAGGAAATTGGACTTGGAAATTTATAGCTAGTAAGTTGTTAAGTCAAATTGGAATCCAGAATGTCAGATAATCACTGGATTGCTAAACATAAGGTGGATAGTTGAAACTCACCAACTGCTACACAGGAGAAAGATGATGCTATCGGACCCTACGATATTTATAGCCTCAGAAACCCTAAGTAGGTTGACTATGAGTTGGAATCAACTGAATGGCAGCAAGTTTTATTTTTACCTTTTTATTGATCCAAACAACCCCTATTCACAGCAGATTATTTTTAACAATCATCTTCACTTGCTCCACTTATAGAATTAGACAATTTAAAAACTGAATACCTTTTATCGCACCAAGAACCATAGGCACTTTTTGCAATTGACCTACAAAATCTTTTGTAAACCAAGAACTACATAGAACAATTAACTAAAATTTCCATATATGAGAATGATCTTGCTTACTTTGTCTCCCCTCTCCTTTTTTTCCCTCTTTTCCTATTTTCTTTCTTCCCATTCTAAAGGTGTTCATCATAGTAATATTCTGTGCCAAACATTATAATAGATCTTAGGAGTATAGGTAAAATACAGAGAACTAAATAATTATGATTAAGATGTATTTCTATGCCATTGTCAATCTGCAATGCATATCTTCCACTCAGCATTAAATAATATAATATTTGTCACTGTTACCTTTTATGAAAATCTCAACTGAAGCAAACAAATAGACAAGAAAGACTACCTAAACATTGAATGAATAAACTCTAGGAAATTCTCACCCACTCTGCTCAATGCAATGATCAAGGATTTTGAAACAGAGAACAGAAATCCGATGATATTATGATCATGCTTACAAATCACCTTTATAGAAGTGCTTTTGGAGAAAGTAAGTTTGACAAGAACCCAAGGTAGCTTTGGGTAATACAATAATGTGTCCACGTGTCCCAGGTTCTCTTCTACCATAGCTAGACAGCTTCTGTGAATAATCAACAAGAATAAGGCATGAGATTCAAAACCAAGTCAAATACTGTTATGACTCATGGTGACCCAATATGCTTCAGAGTAGAGCTGGATCTTCTTTGTTTTTCACAATCATTATGCTTGAAACCATTGGTTTAGTCACTGTGTCAATCATTTTGTTGAGCATCTTGCAGGTTGCAGCAACTTCTAACTTTTAACTTAGAGGAGGTTTGGAGAGTGATTTGTTGCGCTCTAATATGGGATTCTCTCCCCTGCTTCACCATTGTTAATTGTCTATTTTCTACTGGGAATCAGAAAGCACAGAAAAGACCTTGCATTTCCCCCCTCTGATCTCTGAGTCACTGCAGTGTACTAGACTTTGGGCTAATGACTAGGGTTTATTTCAAATGAAACCACCTTCAAAAATTGTTCACATTGTTGGTGATTCATTTTAAAAACCAGGACAACTGGTATAAGTTCATTTATCTATTAACCAGTTGATTCCAATCATTATCTGAATTCACATTCCTCACATTGCAATACATATAGTTTGTCATTTCAGACATCAAGATATTTATAATTGTCCATAGAAAATGCTCACATATTTATTAAATGACATAGATATAATCAGTCATGCTATCCCTCTGTTAGCTGATGTAATGTGACTCAAAATGAGAAGAGATAACTGAAAATATCCATGAATAGTTGGAGCATGGATTGTACAAAGTATCATTCTAGTTCATTTTACTTGTATTTATGCATTTTACTTATATTCACTCATCTTGCTTGCATCTATTATCAACACCCACAGAAGCAACAGTGAAGAACTCAAAGGATGTATTGAATTGGGCAAGTGTGCATAACAAAAGCCTCTTATCACTCTGAAGCCTAAGGTGATTCTGATTTAAGCCTTGATACTCTACTTTGTGGTGGTAGAGGTTTATTTTTAAATTTTTCTCTGATAATTTTAATACATCTAAAGTATACCTCATTGCTTTTTGTATAACATTATTTTTAATGGTGAATCAGATGGAGGATTACAGAGCAAATCAGTTTCCTATTCAATAATTCATACACATTTTGCTTCATGCCATCGGCTATATATACTCTGCTATGTAACCATTCATCCCACATCCTTCCTGTTTTTTTTTTTTTTTTTTTACTTCTACCTCTCTTTCCTAACCCTTCTTGCCTTCTGGACTTCATCCTTGGAAAAATACTGTGCTTTTGATCCAAATGATGGCTTATTCTAAGGTAGAGGTTCTCAACCTGGGGGTTGCAACCCCTTTGGGGACAAACAATCTTTTCACAGGGGTTGCCCGATTCATAGTAGTAGCAAAATTACAGTTGTGAAGTAGCAACAAGAAAAATGTATGGCATGGTTCACCACAGCATGAGGTGATAAAGGGTCACAGCCTTAGGAAGGTAGAGAACTACTGTTCTAAGCTGCATACATCTACCAGTGCAAGTATTCACCTCTGAGATGTTCTCCTGCTGGTGCTCTCTCTAAGAATCAGACTGCCATTGCAAACTTTCAACCACTCCCTGGAAGACAGATGAGGCTATCTGCTCCTCATTCTGTAGAATTGCAATGAGTCCCAATTGACTCGGTGGTCGTGGGTTTTGCTTTGGGATTTGTAATTATTTGGCTGCATATGAACGAAGGGGTGAATCCCATTTGAGGCCTGCAGGGTGACTAAAGGCCATAGTTTTGAAAGTTCCATCAGTCTCCATGTGGTCACTAAGGCTTGTTATAATTTGATGATCTTCAATTTTGTTTCAAATTTTTTTCCATACTATCTAGGCACTTCTAATGTGAACTCATTGAGAACAGTCAATAGTGGTATCCAGGAAAGAAAAAAAATAGTTCATAAAAGAAAAAAAGAATAGTTCTTCTGGTTGTGGATACTGAGGCTCATATCATCCATTAATCATAGATCCCAGTGTTTGCATCCATCTTTCATTTCCTTCACTCTCTTTTGCTTGAAACAGGGAGAGACCATAAGTGCACCTTAGCCACTTATAATCAGGCCATGATATTCTCCTTTTCCTCAAAGACAGACAATGAATAAGGGATTCTGAAGAAAAATAGATGCATTTGAATCAGGATGTCAGTGAAGAGTGTTAAATATGCTTTGGACTTACAGAAGAATGAATAACTATCCTGGCAGAAGTATAGCCAGAATGTTCTTTAGGAGGGAGAATGGCAAGACCTCCTCCTTTTTCCTACTTTGAGGATTTTATCATGAGGGAGCAGTCCTTGACAAAGGCCATTATATTTAGTAAAGTATGTGGTCAGTAAAAAAGAGAAAGATTTTCAACGGTATGTGTTGACATTGAGCAACAATCACGGTTGAAACATAAGCAATGACTGTGATGATGAGGCAAGACTAGACACTGTTTTGTGTTGTACGTAAAGTCTTTATGAATTGCAATCAACTCAAAGTCACGTAATTTAACAACATAGAAATTCACACCCATTTACCAAATTAGCAAAAAAAATTCCCAGATTCATATGTAATTTTCGTTGCCAATTAGAAATGCACATTTGCCTAACAATGAAATGGGTGGATTTGTTTCTTACAGTTTCATAGCTTATTTCATGGAAAACTCTTAGTAGTATATTTCTGCCTTTGACATCATAACAGAATTATATTTTCAATATTTAAAATATAGAACTGGCCAGTTTTATTATGTTAAGAAGTCTAGTTAGCAGAAAGTATGATATATAACACACATGTTGTACATTAATTTTATAGGCTGCACATAGATTTGATATTAAGAATTCTGCATGATTTGAACTTGTGAGCCCATTTTTCTCAATCTCCAAATTGTTTTATTTTTTCCTAGGATGAACGTAATGGGAGTTACTCCTATTGACTTACATTTATTAATTTATTCACTCATTAACAATGTATTTACTCAGCACCTTTCTATGTCAAGCACTGTCTTTGCACAGAAGGAATACAGCTTTTAACACTGTAGATAAGTCTCCTTATTCTATAGATTTTATATTCCAGCTCGGCACTCTCCAATAGAACTTTGTGGAATCATGTCAAAGAGGACAATATTTGTGTTGTCTTATACTGTAGCCAGAGAGGCACCCTGATGGTGTAACAGTTTATAGGTTGGCTTGCTAGCTATAAGGTCATCAGTTTAAAACCACTACCCTCTTAGCAGTAGAAAGATGTTTTCTACTCCTATAGTAATGTATAATCTCAGAAAACCACAGGGGCAGTTCATCTCTGTCTCGTAGGGTCACTCTGAGTCAGATTTGACTTGATCACAGTTGATTTCGAGATTCTGCTATAGTCAATATTTGTATCTGGGTATTGAATATTCTGAATTATTCAAGGCAATTGAGGAGCTGAATATTTAGAATTATTCTAATTCGATACACATAAGGTTAACTAACCAAATGAGTATAGTGACTATTGAATTGGCATAGTATTAGTGGGAAAGTCGTACTTTAAGAAAGTTAATAAAAAATGAGACATATTTGAACTGTTCTAAATTCTAGAAAAGAAGTTATAGTGATGCAATAGTTAAGCTCTTGACTGCTATTTGAAAAGCCAGTGGTTCAAATCCACCCACTTCCCCCTGGAGAAAGAAACCTGGAAATCAGTGGGAAAAAGATCTAGGAACTGTTCCCCAAAATTTACAGTTAAGTAAAGTCTACAGGACATTTCTACTCTGTCATATAGGTTTTTTTGTATGTTAGAGTTGACTGAGCACAGTACACTAACTGCTAAGAGAAAACAAGCAGAAGGTGTATTGGGGATAATTGCTGAGGGGATTCTGAACTCAGATGGAGAGTTTAGGACTAGCACATCTGAGGAAGTGATCCTTCATTTGAGACTTAAAGGATTAGAAAAAAGTCAACCTTGTGAGATTTCTCAGTATTGAGTTGCTGATATTTTGTTTTCTTTTGTTGTTTTGTTTTGCTCTGTATTTTTTTGTGCATACTATTATTTCTGCAGGTCTATCTAGATAAAATAGATGTGATAAACAATCTGGAGGAGAAAATACCTGGACCAATGGTTCTGGGCTGACATGGAAGAGGGGGAGGTGGAGGAAAGGAAGTGGATGTTAACAAATCCAGAGATAAGGGAACAAGTGACTCAAAATCAGTGGCAAGGAGGGTGTAGGGGACATGATAGGACTTGATCAAGGGCAAAGTAACCGAGAGGAATTGCTGAAACCCAAATAAAGGCTGAGCATGATAGGGGGACAAGAGAAAAGTAAAAGAAAGTAGAGGAAGGAGCTAGGAGGAAAAGGACATTTAAAGAGGTCTAACTACAGGCATGTTCATATATAAATCTATTCATGCATGATAAAGGGTAAATATATTTATGTGCATATGTTTACAGGTTTAATATTAAGGTAGAGGATGGACTTTGGGTCTCCACTCAAGTACTCCCTCAACGCAAGAATACTTTGTTCTATTAAACTGGCATTCCATGATTCTCACCATCCTGACAGAATCGCTGAAGACAAAGTGGGTACCTAAGCAAATATGGTGAAGAAAGCTGATAATGCCCGGCTTTCAAAATATGTAGCATCTGGGGTCTTAAAGACTTAAAGATAAACAAGTGGCCATCTAGCGCAGAAGCAACAAAGTCCACATGGAATAAGCACACCAGCCTGTGTGATCACAAGGTGTCACAGGGCTCAAGTACCAGGCATCAAAGAACAAAAAACATATACTTGTGAATGAAGGGGAGTGCAGAGTGGGGACTCAAAGCCCATCTGTAAGCAACTGCTCATCTCTTTACAGAACAGTCACAGGGAGGAGATTAGTGAGTCAGGGTGCAGTGAGTAGGTAAAAAAGAAAGCTAATAAGCAAAACATTAATATTTACCAGGCATAAAAATCTAACACATTATAGTTTAAAATCCACAAGTTTTCTGGGAAAAACATTAATTTCATCTAAAAAGTAAAATAAAATAAAGTGAATTTTTACATTAAGCAGCCAACCAGCACATTACAACTGAAAATGGCTGTATGGGCGATAATACATGAAACAAGGAACTATGCAATTACTATTGGGCTATCTTGTAGGCAATAGTAAGCCTCCGCTTACTTGTACCTATTTTCTAATTTGCAATGAAAAATTAAAAAATTTTTCTACTAAAAACAACTTTTCTACTACATCAAAGATTCTGTTTCTAAGTATGACTTGCATCTGTTTTTTCTTAACCTAACAGCACCTTATGACACAATCTAAACCTTCCTTCTTCTTTATTCATACACAGAATCTTCATGAGCAAATTCAAATATTCTGGAATTTCCATTCTTCTAAAGATTATGTTCATTATGAGCCACACAGTCCAGTGCCTTTGCATAGTCAATACATTATAGTAAACGCCTTTCTTCTGTTCTCTAATTTCAGCCAAGAGCCTCTGTTCCACATCCTCTGCTCTGAATTTCTGTCAAATATTTGTCAATGCACTGCTGTAATTGTTGCAGGATGATATTCAGCAAAATCTTACTTGCATGTGCATAATTGTATCAATTATGTTTTTGTATAATTCTCAAATAGAAGAAGGGAATACAGAATGGTCTAAAATCAAGGAATATATGTGTCGAGACTGTATTCTTCACAATACTTATTTAATCTGTATGCCAAGCAAATTACCAGAGAAGTTGGGTTATATGACATTCTAATGAAGAATATGTCATCAGGATGGGAAGAATGGTTATTAGCCACCTACAATATTCAGAGATACAACCTTGTGTGCCAAGTGAGGCTAATAGGAGGTGCTTACTGATGAAAATCAAGGATTCCAGCCTTCAATATCAGATTGCAGACTTCAGTATTGATTGCAACTCAATATAAATAAAACAAAAATCTTCACAACTGGACAGAAAGGTGACATCCCGATAAACAAAGAGAAGATTGAAGCTGCCAAGGACATTTTGCTTGGATCCATAATCAGTCTTCATGAAAATTGCGATCAAGAGATCAAATGATATATTGCAAAAGGTAAATTTGCTGCACAAGACTTCTTTAAAGTGTTGAAAAGCAAGGATACACTTTTAAGAATAAGATGTACTTGTACCAGCCATGGGATTGTCATTCAAATAATATGCATATGAAAGTTGGAAATTGATCAAGGAAGAGCCAAGATAAAAAGATTTAGCTCAACTATGGTGTTGGTGAAAAATGTTGAAAGTACCATGGACCACAAAAACAAACAAACAAAAAAACAGGTCTTGGGCAACAACTGGGAAGAGAGTACATGCAGACAAACTCTGAGAGTTCATGTATAAGGAGTTGATGGGGTTGGAGATGTGTTCCTGTCACATTCTCCAAAGTAAATGTTATTGCCCTCAATGTCCTCCTGCACCCCCACCCTGTAATAAAGCCAATTTTTTGTCCTGTTTTCAAGCACATGGTTGCTTATTAAATGGTTGAATATCAACTTCTTGAAGGTTATCTGACATAAAAAGAAGTCAGATCATCTAACCTTAAGTATGACCCACACCCTTCTGTAAAGGATCATAGTTTATTTCCCTAGAGAAGAGTTCAAAGACACCTAATTGCATGCTCTAGATTATATAATCTCCTGAAGAATACATTACAGTCTCTTTCTGGTTCCAGTCTCCATCAGAAGGGATGAGCCCTTACAAACCTTGTCTCATGTCCCTTTGATTTACCCCTCAGTCACACAACTGCCCTGCACTCATCGGGATGTGGGGCTAAATCCCACAATGGAAGATATACAACTAGAATGCCTCTGAGAGGCAAGGAAGGCAAGACATCATCTCGCATACTTTCGATATGTTATCAGGAGATACTAGTCCCTGGAGACGGACAGCATGATTGGCAACCTGGAAGGCCAGTGAGAAGGAAAAAGGTCTTGAACAAGAGGGAATGACACAGTGGATTCAAGAACAGGTTCAAGCACATGAAGGAGGCTCAGGAGGAATAGAGACATTTCATTCAGTTGAACATTTCTGACATTGTAAGTCAGAAATGGCTTGATGGTACCTAGCAACAAAAATGAGGAACCTCTTTGAAATTTTACAGTATCTGACACAGAAAAATTACCTGGAAAGCAAAGTGAACCCAAACTTATTTGTGCTTACTTATGCTTAATCGATAATAAACACTATCAACTTTTTTCATGATAATATACATATGAACATCTCCACCACAAATTAGTAAATAAACATCAATAAGTCCTTGTTCACCTATTTATTAGGCTCTTCAGCACTGCAGACATCAATCACATCACGTGAAGAGAATAAGCATCTATGTGACTTCCTGAAGCTTAACAGTCGGAGAGCACTTTGGTGAACAATAATCTGAAAAAGCACGAGGAGGAATAGAACATAGAATATTTGGACAAAGCTGAATCCTGACAGGCTGGCTGTGCCATTTGCCATCCTAGTTATTTAGTCAATGCCTTGAATTTCTACCGGTCTAATTTTTCTTATTTTAAAAATCATTGTAATGATGATGAAAGTAGCTACACCTGAAGTGTCACATGCACTCTCGCTTGTGTAAATGGATTAGAAACTATTAAAAGATAGTGTTGAAACAGAAGCAGATCTAGCTGTTGCAGTGCGATTGGGAGAATATAGACCTGGTGTTTCAGTTAAGCACTGAAGTGCTGATTACAGTGTGAGTGGTTCAAACCCACCAACACCCGCCACGGACGCTGAAGCTATCTACCACCATAGAGTTATAGCCTTAGACACCTTAAGGAACACTCCAACGCTGTCCTATAGTGTTGCTATGAGTTGGCAGTATGCTGGGTATTTTCCGTTCGTTTTTGGTAGTAGACAGAAAAGAATACGTCAATCTATTTGGCAGGAAAGTAAGAAAAAGGAGGTGGGTGGGAATAAGTTTGGTAACAAAGAAATCAAGACACAAAAGTTACAAGCATTAGAATAGGGAAAAGAAATAATTCAGAATTAGATCAAGTTCTCTTCTCAGAGAAATCAGAAAAAGTTTAGATGCAACAAAATGTGTTAGGCAATAATTATGCATATTGTCAATGGATACCTAGAATATGGGGAGCTAAAAGGGTGTGACTAAAGCCATCCTGGCATGAATTCAGTTTCATGCACCAGCTGCAATAGAGAGAAGAGATAGCAACTAGGTTATCTTTGTGTGGAGTCTTCTCAGTTACTCCCAAGCTATGATAATAAACCCTTTCCAACAGAGAACTGAACTTATCATCCCACAGAAGTCCCCAGCCAAGATGTAGGACTGAACTGGGTATCAGTATATCCAGTCCATCCTAGAGAACTCAGAGTCTAGCTATGGAAATGGTGTAGAAACTGTCTCTGACCTCCTCCAACTTCACAAGGAACAGACAATCGCACTGGGAGGCAGGGAGTGATGGCCAGCAGTGAGAGTTGATATTTTTGACTGCCTGGGGTTAAAATCTGCCACTGTCCTGCCGTGTGAGATGGGCTAGGCCACCACTCTTTTCTTCATTTTCCTCATTGTAGAAAAGGGATGGTGATGGGACTGACCACACAGGATTGCTGAATGGTTAAGTGGAATAAAATGATTAAATCGAGTAATTGGGACAAAATCAATGGCAACTTTTCATTTTATTTTTATGTATTCAGAACATGTATATGATCAGCAAATATAAACTCATTATTATCAGTGAAAAAGTGATTATAGGAAAATCAGTGGTGTACAGGTTTCAGCAGGGATTCCTGTGGATCACAATAGAATACTATTCCATATAATACTGGCCTGAAGGTTTAAGGGTCTTCAATGATCGATTAAAACTTACCAAAATAAAGCTGTCACAAAATGGGAAATATTTTAGTCATTTGTATATGGGGACACCATAAGTTGGGATCAACTTAATGGTAACTAGCAAAGAGGATTTTAAATGTGTTTTGTAGGTGATAAGGAGCCAAAAAATGTGAATATATGCTTTCTTCTTATAATGTAGTAATGTAAATGGCACATAAGTAAATCAAGACTGATTATTTGGTCCAATTCTGAGTACAGGTTGAAAGAATGAAAGGAATGCAATCAGGTTAAGATAATACAGGTGATATAAAAAGACTAGGTTCAACTAGGGTTGTTGTTGGAATCTGTGTTTCTTCTGACTAACTAACACCGACCCTATGTGCAATAGAAAAGAAACACTGCTTTTTTCGGTGCCATCCTTACCAATGAGAGTCTCTCACCACCTCTTTCTCTTCCCCTTTTCCTCTCCTCTCTCTTTTACTGAGCCTCCCCTTTTTGAAGTCCTTCTCCAGTGACTGATACTTCCCGATGCCATGTCCAAAGTATATGAGCCGAAGTCTCACCATTCTCATTTCTATGGCATATTTCAGCTATGCTTCTGTCAGTCACATTTAATTCAATATTCTTTACTGATGCCTTAATTCAAATACATCAAATCTTCTCCGCGATTGCTCATTCATTATCCAACTTTCAGATGGTTATAAGGTGATTGGAATTACTTCAAAAAAACCTTAGTGTTCAAAGTGATAGATATTTTTTCTCTTTTAAACTTTAAAGAGATTTTTGTTGCAGATCTGCCCAATGGATAGTCTTGACTGCTGCTTCCATGAGTATTGATTGTAAATCCTAGTAAACTGAGATCTTTGACAACTTCCATCTTTTCTCCGTTGATCATAATGTTGCTTATGAGTCCAGTTTTTGTTTTCTTTACATTGAGGTGTAAGCCATACTGAAGACTGTCATCTTTGATCCTCATCAGTAATCACTAAGAATCTGCTGCATTTTCAGCTAGCATATTTGTGCCATCTGCATATCAAAGATTGTAATAAGCCTTCCACTAATTCTGATGCTCATCTTCTGGCTGTCCAGCTTCTCAAATTATTTGCTCAGTATACAGATTGAATAAATATGGGTTCAAGGATACAACCCCCACACACAGTTATCCTGATTTTAAATCATTCATATGACCCTTCTCTGTTCAATTGTCTGCCTCTTGATCTATGTCCAGGCACTGCACAAACACAATTAGTGTTCTGAAGTTCCTATTCTTGTAACATTATCAAGAGTTTGTTGTGGTCCACCATTGAACTTCTGTGCATAGTCAATAAAATACAAGCAAACATCTTACTGGTATTCTATGCTTTCAGTCAAGCCTCCTCTTATGTCGGCAATATTATCCCTACTCCCACATGTTCTTGTGAGAGTGGTTCAAATAGCTAATATTTTCCTATATATTTCTGCAATGCTTTTAAAATTATTTTCAGCAAAATTTACTTTTCTGTGATATTAGTTTATTGTTTGTTAATGTACACATTCTATTGGTTTCACTTTGACTGGGTGCAATTATAGACCTCTTCCAGTCAATGGCTAGTCAAATTTCTTGCATAGACGAGTGAATGCTGTTAACTTGATATCCATTTGTGGAAATATTTCAATTTGTAATTCATTAGTTCTTGGAGGCTTTTTTTTAACTTATGCCTTCATTGACACTTAGATATCTTTCTTGAGCATCCTTGGTTCTTAATCTTATGATACTAATATGACTAAATGTCTACCTATTCCTTTCACTGTGTGCTCTTCCTCTTCGTCCTCCATATGCTCCTGTTCCTCTTCCTCCTTCTCCTGCCCATAGTATCATTGAAGCTTGAATATTATTCTTAACTTGTTCATATTTAGAAATGTCAAGTTTGCTTTTCCTTTTCAGTTTTCTAACTCCAAGTGATGTCTCCACACACATCCTAATAACACTTTGCTTTCTTTTTTTAATCATTTTATTGCAGGCTCATACAACTCTTATCACAATCCATACACCCATCCATTGTATACAAAGCACATTTATACATTTGTTGCCATCATCATTCTCAAAATATTTTCTTCATATCTTTGAAATATCCATTTCATCGAATCACTAGTTTTTTTTTTTTATGCAGAATGCCAAGAAAATAAGTAGAAGTAGGGGGAATGTACTTGGCTACATTACGATAAATTACTGGTGTCAGATTATATATTCTTCAGTCCCAAACACCTGTGACACACCTTTGTTGTCTCTCCTGAAATTGGGTCTACTTGGACTAGTTTTTTATTGTCCTCTGTATGCCCTAGACTTTCATTCTAGACTCTCTACCCTGTAACTAATTGCTCTTCAGTTTCTGTGGTAGCAAAACCTAGCAAATTGAGCACATCTACAGAGAACGGAAATGTGGATGTTAAAATTTACGATCGAGCAATTTGGTTGTGCTCAGTTTCCAAAGAAATAGAGGTACTTAATTTTTTATCTGTTTCAATGGCTGCACTTGCTACAATTGCAGATCAAAAGGCATGCAAAATTATTTTTGAATTATCTTAGCATGCAAAATCTCACCATCAGAATGATTTATGAAAACAAATCATTTGAGCTGGCAGTAACAGGTTTCTGAGCCTCATCTTTGAGCCATTTATTTTTAACCTCTCTGAATATCGTCTGGTCTACTGATATGCACACACACGTCTAAAACCAGAGAGCTGTCTGCTTATAAATACTGAATCAACTGACAAATCTCATGCAACTTTGCTCCACTTAGCTTGTAGGAAGATATCATGTTTTGCTTTTTGTTTCATGAAGTTGCATGAACTTTGGTAATCTACATATGAACAAACACGATGAAATCGTCACTCGATGTAAACAAGGGAAAATGTTTACCACCTGCTTCTGATAAACCTGTAGGCACCATTGACAATATTATCTCTCCCAAAGGACCATATTGAGAACCTGGTGCATCCTGTGAGGAGTAGATAATATTGAACACATATGTGTTATAAAGATCTCAGATAAAAAAAACTCCTTAACTAAGTCTGCCTTGTATTATTGTACATGCTTTTCTGGTCACTTACCAAGTACATCTGTGTTTTTCCTCTGATCCAGTGTTTGGCCACAGAGGAGGTGGAGGAAAAGCAATACAGTTTAACACAAAAGCTTTACAGACGAGTAGAGTTCAGTAGGAGTCCTACCAGTGTTGAACCATCCGTTTGCAAGGGAAGCATAGCTTTACTATGCTTTCACGTGTTTTCACCACAGCAATGAGGTGGAACTCGTGAAATCCTTCACTACGGATTCATCAGCAAATATCAATAAACCTACATTTACATTGCTTATCAATCAATCTGTCCTGACAACTGCCTCTGCTTCATACTAACTAAAAGACACAGAGTAATTTTTGGACTCAGAGCCTGTTTTCTTCACTTGTAGATTGGAATTAATAAATAGAAACTGTCTCATATTGCTATTGTGATAATTGAAAAAGATAATGTATTTATATGTACTTAGATTAGTGCTTGCAATGTTAAGAACTCAAATGTTTGTGGTATTGTCATATATTCATTTTCCTGGCAACATATTTGAAAGGTGATTGAAAGGATATAACATCAAGTTTTCTTGTTAATTAATTAATTAATTTTGGGGGGTATCACTGCCCTCTGGTGGTTGTGGGAGCTACCCAGCCTTGCCCCTGGAGACCCGCTGCTGGATTTGAACTGCCAAGCTTATGGACCACAGTCCCATACTCAATCACTATGCCACCGGGGTTCAGCCTAATTAATTAATTAATTTTTTATTAAAAATCATTTTATTGTGGGCTTGCACATCGTTTTTCACAATACATAAGTAAACATACTGTGCCAAGCACTTTCACATGTCCGCTGCTGTTATCATTCTCCAATCTTCCGCATTTTCCCTTGAGCCCCTGGTATTGGCTTTTCCATCCCTTCCCCTATTATCCTGCTCTCCCCTCCCCACCAGACCTCAATGCTTTATACATTATTATTGTTCTGTCATATCTTACACTGCCCGACCTCCCCCCAACCCACTCATTTGATGCTCGTCCTTCATTTAGAAGCTTATGTGTATGTCCTTGCAGTCAATTCTGTCTCTCTACCCCACCTTCTCTCTACCCTTCCAGCAGCTCCAATCTAACCACTGGCCCGAAGGGGCTCATCCATCCTGGTTTTCCCATATCTCCAGCTCGCCTCTCTACTAGTGTACCTTCTCCAGTCCATCTGGATTTGTAGAGTTGGTACCATGATGGTTGGGAGGAGGAAGGCTTCAGGAACTAGAGGAAACTTGTATGCATCATTGCTGCCCTGTTGCACCTTGACTGGTCTGTCTCCTCCCCATGACTCCCCTGTAAAGGGGTGACCAATTACCCAGCAGTGGGCCTTAGGTCCCCACCCTGCTCTCCTCCTCATTTGTGATGATGTGATTCTTGTTCTTTGATGCTCAATACCTGCTTCCTTTGGCCCCTCTTGATCACACATGCTGGTGTGTTTCTTCCATGTGGGCTTTGCTGTTTCTGCACTGAATGGCGACTCAATTATCTTCAAGTCTTTGCGACTCTGGACATTCAATCATTTGGTAGCTGGGCACTATCGTTTCTTCTACTCTGTTTGCGCCTGTATCCTTTTGTCTTCAGCGATATCAGAAGTCAATTGGTCCATTGATTTTGATTTTTGTTCTTTGATGCCTGATACCTGATTGTTTCAGTACATCTTGATCACACAGGCAAGTGAGCTTCTTTTATGGTGGGTTTTGTTGCTCCTGAGCTAGATGGCTGGTCATTTATGCTCAAGCCTTTAAGATACCGGATGCTGCATCTTTTGATAGCTGGACACTGTCAGTTTTCTTCACCACTCTTGCTCATGCTCTCACAAGTCCTCAGTGAACGCCTTGGGATGTGCACATTTTGAAGACTATTGCCTAGACCTTTTACCACCTTGTGGCCATGCTGGCTGTTGTGCTTCTTCTGTGTAGGTGTGGTCTCTTCTCAGGTAAATGGCCTATTGTTTATCTTCAGGCTTTTAAGACCCCAGACCATATATCCTTTGATGGCTGGGCACCATCAGCTTTCTTCAACAGATTTGCTTATGCATCCATTTTACGTCTGTGATTGTGTTGGGCCAGTGAGTTTTGTGGAATACCAGAGTCATAGAAAAAAGTGTTCTTGCATTGAGGCAGCGCCTGGGTGAGGGCCCAGGGTCCACTTGCTGCCCTAGTATTTGATCTATGGATATGTTCTTAAATTTATTCTCTCCTTATAAAGATAATTGTATCTATGCAAGAACATACCTATGTTTAGACCTCTGCAAGTGCCCTTTGCCTTCTTGCTCTTTCCTCTATTTCCCTCCATCTCCCTCCTGTTCCACCATCACGTTCCACCTTTATTGATGTTTCAGTGTTTCCTCACAGATTCATTGCCCTTGCTTAATCCTGTCTAGGCCTCCCACACCCTCTTTCCATTGATTCCAGACAACTTGATGCTCCCTCACCCCTGCCCCAGCCATGTTTTTGTCCACGCCCCTCTCTCTTCCCCCTTAATTGATTTTTATTGAATAATTTTATTGGAGGTTTTTACAGTTTATCACAGTCCATACATTCATCCCGTGTGTCAAGCACATTTGCACATATGCTACCGTAATCATTTTCAAAGCCCTGATTTCGGATCACCATTTCTTTCCCCTCCCTCCCAAACTGCCCTCCCTCATGAACCCTAGATAAATGATAGATTATTATTTTCATATTTTACACCATCCTCCATTGCCCCTCACCCACTTTTTCATTGTTAGTTCACCTAAGAGGGGGTTTTAAATTGATCCTTGTGATCTAGTTCCCCTTTTTCTCCCTGCTCTCTCCTAATTCCCCTGGTATCTCTACTCTCCTTGTTGGTCCTGAGGGGTTTATCTATCCTAGGTATCCTGTGTTGTGGGGGATCTTATCTGTAACACCATGGATGCTCTGGTCTAATTCAATTTGTAAGGTAGAATTGAGGTCATGATAGTGGGGTAAAGGAAGCACCACAGAACTACAGGAAACTTGTGTGTGCCATAGGTGCTATACTGCACCTGGACAGGCTCATTTCTTCTCTGTGACCCCTCTGTGGGGGGGATGTCCAATTCTCCACAGATTGAGTCTCTACTCCAGCTCCCCGTACCCCTTCATCGTCAGTGTGATTTTGTTCTGAGTCTTACATGCCTGGTACCTGATCCCATCTGCACCTCATGCTCACAGAGGCTGGTGTGCTTCTTCTATGTGGGCTTTGATGCTTCTTAGCTAGATGGCTGATATTTATCTACAAGCCATTAATACCCCAGATTTTATATCTTTTGATAGTCTAGCACTACCACATTTACCAAACTTATTCACCCATTTTTGTCTTCAGTGATTGTGTCGGGGAGCTGAGCATCACAGAAAGTCAGATTGTTAGAACAAGGTTTTTGTGTTGAGGGAGTACTTGAGTACAGGCCCAATGTTCATCTGCAACCTTAATTCTTAACATATAGATATGAGTACATTGTTCTACTCCCCTTTATATATATATGTATAATATAAATATATTATAAATGTCCTCTGCCTCATGGTTCTTTCTTCTTTTTCCTTTTACTTTCCTCTTGTCCCACTATTTTGTTCAGCCTCCATTCAAGTTTAGTAATTCCTTGCTACAGCATTTCCCTTGATTTAGCCCCACTAGGCATCCTACGACCTTCCTTCCAATGATTTCAGTTCACTTGTTCCCTTGTCCCTGCGTTGTTTTCCCCACTTCCTTTAACAATCTACCTCTTGTTCTGGATCCCCCCAGAACAGTTGGTCCCATTCATTTCAAGTTCAAGTTATTTATTCCACTCATCTTATCTAGAGAGATATGCAGATACATTCATGAGTTCAAAAATCCAGCAAAGCCAGATAAAACAACAAAGGAAGTCAAGACCTGAAAGAGAAAAACAACAGAAAAAAGAAAATCACTGAAAAAAATGGGAAAATCTATAAATAGTTCAAGGTCTGTGTTTTGGCCTTTACAAGTGTTTTCCAGTTGAGTCTGATGGGGTGCCACATTCTGTTTCCAAAGTTTATTTTTGGTACTCCCATGAGGTTTTATCACTTTGCTCCCCTTGCTGCTCTGCTGCATGCCCTTAGTGTTTCATCTCAGTGTGATTGGGTTGGATTCTGCACAATCCCCGAATTTGTATTCACTATTCTCCCCCACAGTGCTTTGGTTTAGTGAGGGATGCCCTGCCTTCCGTTGGGGCCAGTGCTATGATCCTTTCTGTGCACTGTCTTCTAAGCAAGAATATTTTCCTTGAGACTTGGTGGGCCAAGATGTCCTCTCCTCCCTCTCTATTCCTTTTTGTTTCTCCTGCGTATTCTAATCAGATTCACCCCTCTTCCAAGCTGTAGTCCCAGTGCTGTGCCCTGAAGTGCATTCTTCTTCTGAGGAGGGAGATGTCCACATAGTTGGGATTGGGCTCAGCTTTGCAGGCTTCTCCATTGGTTCCCTGGTACATGCCAGTATGTTGTAGTCACGTCTTGGTACAGCAGGTTGAAGTCTAGTCTCTTGTTCACTCTCCTGTGGCAATATAAACAATACCCTCCCCTGGTGGGTTAGTGTCTTGCTCCTCTCCTACCCATGTCTTTTTTTTTCCTTTCCCCCCTCTTATTAGTTAGCAGTCATAATTATCCCTGGATTGGCTTCATCCCCTGCCATAGTTGCTGGTCATCACCCCCAGTATATAGTAGCTTTGCCACTATGCCCCATTTTTTGTTTTGTTTTTTTTAAGCTTATCTCAGTGAATTCTACTTACCTCAGTGAATACGACTTTTGTGCTTCCTTGCTTCACTTTGCATGATTTTCTCTTCTTCTTCCCATGTGGCAATGTGCTTCATGCATTCATCTTTGCTTTTTAGGAATGTGTGATACTCCATTGTTCAGATGTAACACAGTTTTTGATCCATTTCTTTGTTGGTGGGAATTTGGGTTGTTTGCAACTCCTTGAAATTGTGAACCATGGCACAGTGAACATTTGAGAACAGACAGATGTCTGGCCATGGTCTGTTTTTTTTTCCCTTTTTTTTAGGGCTGGGTTTCTTTTTACGTATACTTTGAGTTTTCCTACTCTGGGAAAACTCTTACTTCTACATCTATCTTAATAGATATTTTGGCTGTGAATAGTATTCTTCTGTTTTTGCTATTTTCTTTCAATTTTTGTAATATTTAACTCCACTCCCTCCTCTTCTTCATCATGTCTGCTGATAGGTCTGAACATATTTTTATTTGTTTACCTTTATAAGTGACTATTTGTTTTCCCCTAATTGCTCTTATGAGTTCCTCCTTTTCCTCCTTTTAAATTTTAAATTTAAATTTCCTCCTTTTAAAGTTTCTCCTTTTAAATTTTGGAAAACATAACTCTTTTATGTCTTCATGACTTCTTGGGATTTAGTCTGGCTGGTGTTCTTTGGCTTTCTGAATCATTGCCTGATTTTAATTTATTAAGCTGAGAATACTTTGATGTAAACATTTCCTCGCTACTTTTGCTGTTGACTTTTTTTGTTGTGTCTTATTCTGATAGTCCTATTTTTATAATACCATTACTCTTCATAGCATCAAATGTGGCTCTCAGATTTACTTCAGCCTCCCTGATAGTCCTGTTTGACACTTTTCCAGTTCTTTGATGTCTACCTGGTTGACCTCTAGGTCACTGGTATGATTCTTTACCTCCTCAAGTTTGTTGGCAAAGTCTTTTAATTTCTGACTGGATTTTGTTATTGCATTCTTTAGGTCTTGCATTTTCCTATGGTGCATTGTCTTTATGTCTTCTATCATTTAATCATTTTTTCTGTATTTCTTCCCTCTTATCCTGTAAGATTTCTAGCAACATTGTGAAGATTTGTCTTTTGTGACAGGTCTGTTTCTTTTATGTATGTTGTTATGTCCATGACTTCTGGCATTGAATTCTGCTTCTGCTGCTTTTCCATTGAGGCTGTTTGCTGTTTGGTGTTTTGTTTTAGAAGAGTCTGACAACTTCTTCCATAATCAAAGAGCACTGGGCTTTCTCTTGGGGAACCTGCATGAGTACTTCATCAAACTACCTCCAGATATCTGCTCTGAGGTGGTGGTGGTGGTCAGGCTGTGCATTTTCCTGTGATTTCACTCTTGCCCTAGCCAACCAGCATTCTGTTATTTTCAGTGTGATTTGCATAATCCCTTCACGGGATGCTGATTGGGCAATTGTGGGCCCATGAGGATGGTGTTTCACTTGCTGATCTCCCAGAAAGCCATAATTGTGTGTCTCATGAGGCTTGGGGTTCCTCAGATGATGTGTGGAGTTTCCCTATGCAACCAGAGTGCCATGGATGGTGGGTGGGTGCACTCTCCTTGGTGTAGAGCACTGTGGGTGACAGGCAGAGTTACCCTCCCAATTTTTTGATCCGTCAGCAGGACTTCTGGGAAGGTACATTTAATTGCATGCCATCTTCTTTTGTGATTGGTAGTGTTATTATACCACTAGGGGAGTTTCTTAAAGGAAAAAAAACAGCACTTAGTAGTAATAAATCATATGTATATGTGTACCAATTGTGAATTCTAGAATTAGTTACATGTTCCCCTGATGTGGTTTCTTTGATTAGTAACTTGAAAGAGAAGTAAGGGACCCAAAAGTTCCTCTTGAAGTTGTTTTAAGGGGAAACAAACTAAAAAAATATATATATGATCCTTTTGAAAGTAATTGGGATTGTTACTTATCAGATCTTCTGGACTTAAACTCACCTGCATTATGACCTTAATTATATATGTGTCATTATGAGATTTTTGAAATATTATAAAGCAATCAATTAATTTGATGTACAGTTTGAATAAAAGGTAAAATCAGATTTCATAGATATTAATTTTTGAAAAAAGCCAGACATTTATAATTGAGAAAACATCCTCCCTAATTTAGTTTTACTGTCTGTAGGTAATAGTAATTAACCACTCATAATCTTATTTCAAAGCTTTAAAAATAGCTACATAATATATGTGCACATATAACATTTTATTTTATTAACATATATGCTATGTTTTATATCATGTCTACTTACAGATAGTATATACAATTAGTACATAAAGTATATATCATAAATAACATTTTGTTGAATTATAAAAATTCTGCCACTTGCTTTTCTCACTTAGTATAACACATATATTTTTAATGTTAGTACATATAAGCTGAGAAAATTATAAGAACTGCTACTGATCAGTCTATTATATATGTGTGGTCTTATTTTATTGTTTAACAGATCTTAAACTTTTATTGCCAGGGGTTCCTTTGAGATGCTGATGTTATATTAATGACCCTACCCTAAAAAAAAAACTCTTTTAAGCACTTAAGTTTTGCATACATCTCTAGAGGTTGCATTGAATCTACAGAGTTTATCCCTAGAACCTCTTCCTACCCCTAAGACCAGGCTAATCCCCAATGCTTCTTGTTTGGTGCCTTTGTGTCACTCATAGCTCATAATTGACCCTAAGGAAAACAAAGTGAAATCCTACCCCATCCTTCTCTGAGCCCACAAAGTTTTGTTAGTTTCATTACCTCAAAGCCTCTAATCTGAGCAAAGATTGCCTGTCATATAAAACCACATAAAAACAATCGTAAAACATAAAGTATAAAGATTCCATTAGAAAATATCTGTTAAAAGTTGGACATAGCTGACCTCTTTTGGATTCCCTATTGCCATGAGGCAGGGGATGAAGACATGCCTCCACTTTCCATCCTTCTTTACTTTCTTCTGATCTCAACCCTTCCTCACATCAGACTTGATTTCCTTTCTGGGTTCGACCATCCGTTGCATTGGCCCTGTAGAATGCACAGATGATAGAATTTAGGGGGTTCACTGGAAGTGTTCATTCATCATAGTGAGCCGATAGGCAAGAGTTGAGCTACCCCTCTGAGTATAGGAGACTGCAACTCATGACAGGAGTAGAAAGCCTGGCCTTGCTCCTGTGAGATGGCTGGTGACTTCACATTGCTGATCTTGGGTTTATCAGCCCTACAGGTAATACTTATGCCACAAGGGCTTGTATGCATTGGCATTGACTCAATGACAATGAGTCAGTTTGACTTTTTAGTTTGTTTGCCTTTTGCTTTAGTAGAAGAATTAACAGTTACCATATGTCAGTATTCTTATTCTTTTTGTTGTTGTTCTGCCAGAGATTCTTAAACATTAAGGCCCCAGGAACTGGTCCACACAGTGCATCTTCACAGATAGCAGCCACGTCTATCTCTGATCCTCAGCCTCTCAGTCACACATTCTTGTGTCCTGTGCTTCCTTACCTTACTGTCTCAGAGTTGGCACTGCTCCTCTGTTGTTTTAGTCTCCATGCCTTTGTCTCTTAATATCTTTGATATTATCCTTCAACACTTCAAAAAGTAGACCTCAAACCTGCTACACTGGGGACTTTACTTCCAATTGCCTGTGATTTCTCTCATTTCCTGCCTAAATAGATCATACTTATAGCCAAGGTGGCGGTAACTAAAGCTGAAAAATTCCCCCTATCAATTTTTCAGGTACCTTATTAGCATAATTCCACCTAGTCCTATGTGGATAGTATAAAGATATGAGTAAAAGACCCATATTAAGACGTTTCACTCCACCACATTTCATTTATGTTTAAATTAAAATTGCTTAGCTTTAAATATTCTGAGTTCAAAATTCTGAATATATTTAGTAAATTAGAATGATATTCCATCTATAGGTGATCCTGCTTTCCAGAGCCTGAAATGTTTGCTTGGTGTACCTATTGATTAATAGAAAAACAAACTTCATGTGTCAAAGCATAAAAGGAAGTGAGTTTCTAAATGAATTTCATATAAGATGACAAATCAGTAGAAATTTTGCTACTCTAGAGTATTGCTTTCAAATTTCTTTTAAAGTAGCATGTATTGAAGGTATTAGAGTTAATAATAGCCGACATTTATTGGGAACTCAACATGTGCCAGAATTCTTATTAAGTACCCTACATGTCTTATCTTCTTTGGTTCCCACAATCCCCAGGGGTTGGGTGACTTTATTAGCCTAATTTTACAGATGAGAGAACTGAATTTTATAGAGATTAAGTGAGTTGCCCAAAGTCATACATCTAGAAAGTTACAGAGTTAGGCAACAAACCCACTCCAGCTGTATCTACGGCCTGCCCTCCAATTTATAGACAGACTTTTTTTTTGTGGGTATCACTGTCTCTGGTGGTCGTGGGTACTACCCAGTGCTGCTCCTGAGAGCCACCACTGGATTTGAACCGCCAGACATTTTTATATGACAGGAACATTACATATTGGGATCTAGTTGTCTGGTTTAGTTTTTGTTTATATGGCTTTAATGTTACAGATAGAAGTAAAATATGAATAACAACAGAAAGTAAAAGTAAATCTTTAAAATGATGTTTTTTAGCATTCACTTTTGAGACTTATAAATCAGATATTTAGAAGTTGAATATTTCCTTTAGAGGATTATCAGGTCCCCATACTAACTCTCAGATACTTATGTTAAAAAAATATGAAGCCTCTGGAGGAATAGCACTTATTAGTGGGAAGCAGATAGCAGAAAACATTGAAGATTAGCCAGAGGTCTGCATAATATAGTGATATCTCACCCTCTTGGCCTTACTTTCCTTCTCTAAAAATAATGGGGTGATACTATCCAGCATCCACCTCTAGTTCTAAAATTAATTCATCCTGTCACCTCTGATTTCTTTCTTTTAATTTTTGCCCGTTTCCTTGTATGTAGTTTCTGACAGTTAGGCCTTTATGGTCATGCTCCATTCTGCTTATTCCATTCTATTCCCAACCCCCAGGTTTGTTCCGGCCGGCCGTAGCTACATGCTCATATTCGGGGCACACTAAGCTGATTTCTGGCTTCCCTTTGTGTTCTAGCTATTCCTTTTGCCCAGGATGCCCTTCCTGCTCTACCTTATTAAAATGTTATCTATTCTTCTAAGCCAGCTTAAGTCTAGTAAGGTCAACCCATGTGGAATAAATATCTCTGTAGCGTTGGAGACGTTGAAAGGGGAAAGGTTAGCCCTTGTCAACCTCCCTCTTGGGAACATGTCGAGCACAGTTAAGTTCTGAACTCTGCTGTGTTTATTGTTCTCTGTATTCAAATGTGAAATTATTTTCCATAAAATATTACACATTCTTTGTTACTACACTGTAACTTAACTGACTCATCTCCTCCTCGCAACAATCCATACATGCATCAATTGTATGCAGGCTACATTTGCACACTTATTGCCATCATCCGTGTCAAAACATCCTCCCTCCACTTAGGTCCCCAGTATCAGCTCCCTATATTTCGCTTCCTTCCTCTTTCCCCATGAGCCCTTAGTAATTTACAAATTGTTATTATTTGTTCATACTGTACACTATCCAATGTGTCCCTTCACTTACTTTCCTGCTGTTCATGCCCCAGAGAGAAGACTACATGTAGATCCCTGAGATTGATTCCTCTTTTCTACTCTACCATCCCTCCACCCTCCTGGTATCACCACTCCTACTACTAGTCCTGGGGGGTCATCTATCCTAAAGTCCCCATGTTTCCAACTTTACTGTATATCCCCTGATCCAGCCGGACCCACATGGCAGAATCAGGAACATGATAGTGGGTGGGAGGAAGCATATGAAAACAAGAGGAAAGTTGCATAAAGCAGGGAGGTGGAAGGAGGAGCTTATACCAAGCGCTCAAGTAGAAAATACTTGGAAATGAATATGGCAATATATGTACAAATATGCTTGATACAAATGATGTATTTAATGTTATAAGAGCTGTAAGAGCCCCCAATGAAATAATTGGGAAAAAAGTCTTTCTAAGAAGATGCTTTGAGGATGATGGCAACAAATGTACAAATATACTTTGCATACAATAGATGTTGTATTCATTGTGATGAGTTGTATGAGTCCCCAATAAAATGATTAAAAAAATTACACATTCTTGGAGACAGGGACCATGTCTTAAACTTCTATAACTGACACATGAGTTAGTGTGGTGCATCCTCCTATATCTTTCCTCAAAATGTGCATTGCTAGTTAATTTACAGTGTCCATGTTGCAGCTAGTTTCCCCATAGAGCTCATGGAGGAAGGTTGAATAATACTCCCTAAATACTCCAACACAAGGAGTAGTATTTAAGGATGACTGTTCTGGTAGCTCTAATTTGTCAATCAGCCTTTTATTGCCACTGCATATTTGAACTGCAGCAACAGCTTCCTTCCCCAGCCCACCCAGGAAATTCATCTAAGGCAAGATGTCAGGATTGGGAGGTAATATTTCAGAGCTCAAAGACCTTTAGTCCCTTTCCCAAAAGATTCTTTAAAATCACTGCATCATTAAACGGATAGAAGTAGCATAAACAAAACAAGGAAACACCACAATGTCTTTGTCTCCTTACAATGTCAGCAAATTCATCCTCTTCAGTAATTTGCACCATTGCAGCTATCTGTTGAGCCTCTATTATTTGAGAAACATCTTGATAGGCACAGATCCTCAAACAGATGGGCAACGTGGTTGTTCTGGTGCACTTTAATGTGGGAGGACTTCACTGTCCTTAGGAAGATGGAGGAATGATAATTCCTCACTTGCTAAGCCTGGATTTCAGAGGAAGATTTGGAATTCAGGTGGATTCAGTCAGTGCCCTCAGGAATGATGCTCTGTGCTGACCTCTGCACACTTCCCTGTGTAGCTGAACCTCTCTACTGGCTCAAAAAAAGGGGACAATATCCATTTGAGTTTCTTGGAGGCAGTAAAGGGTTCTGATGCTGTGGAGAACAGTCTGTGATATCTCAAGGCATGAAATAGGGAACTACCGAGTTCTTTCTGTTAGGTGCCATTGAATCGGACGCAACTCGTAGTGACCCTGTGCCCCACATAACAATGCACCACCTAGTCCTGCATCATCCTCACAATTCTTCTTATGTTTGAGTCCATAAAACTGCCATTTGTTTCAGTTATTCTACTCAGAGAACAGACAGCAGGCATTCAAACACCTATGTACACACATGTTCATAGCAACATTGCTCCCACAGCAAAATGGTCGAAGTTGCCCACCCAAATATTGAGTGATACTGGTGAGTAGACTATGAGTACAGGGTGAACTGATAAATGAATTCTAGGATATACAAATAGATGGACTATTATTCCACTATAAAAAGGAATCAATGACTTTCATATTGATGAAACTCGAAAGCAGTGTACATAGGGAAAGAAGCCAGATACCATAGATCTCATAATGTGGATTCCATTTATTAGAAATAAGGAGAAGGAGACCTATAGGGGCAAAATGTAGAGTAATGGTTACCAGGGGCTTGATGTCGGGAGGTTGAGAAGCCAGGCACCCTTCGTTTTGGATAAAAGGGATTTTTAAAGATTTAAAAGAGGTGGCAGGCAGAAAGAAATAATTAAAAATGATAACAGTCCCAGAAAGAAAAACAGCCACTGGTTTTTGTTTTTTGTTTTTTGTTTTTGGAATGATTCTGAAAGTCAGTTTGAGCTTTGAGTTTCAGCACTTAGCTCATTCCTTGTTTGAGGTAGGATTAGAGCGCCTAGTGGATTTTTGTGTGCATTTCTGGAGTTTTTATTTGTTTAGGCTGCTTTTTTGGCAAATGGTGTTTTATTTAGCACAATTTTGGTTAAATCGGTGCAGATAATTCTTGAGATGAAAATAGGCACACACACACACACACACACACACACCACACTTATTTTTCTTTCTACTTGTGAAGAGAAGTAGCCAAAACCTTTACCTTGGAGTTATTTTGACTTAGAGGTACCTTATAGACCAATAGAGAGTTTTAAGGTTATAACCTATATTGAAGCAGATTGCCACATTTCCCTTCCTAGGAGTTCATCCTTTTGATCAACAATTAAGTTTGTAACCACTCCACCATCAGAGCTCCTTCCGGGTGAAGGACAACTAAGAAAAAAAGAATGTACTTGCCTTTCTGCATACAGCACTGGAAGTTAACACAAAGACAACAAATGTCCCCCTTTTTTCTTTGCCTTACCTTAAATTCATTGTCATTGAATGGATTCTGACTAAGACAACTCATGTATTTCAGAGCAGAATTGCTCCCTGGGGCTTTCTTGGCTGAAATATTTAAGGAAGCAGAAACACTTGTGTTATCCAGGGATCTTACTTTAACTTACCTAATCTTACCTTATTTAACCTTTACTTTCTTCTTTCTCATTTTGTGAAAATTAATAAGAAGGACAGTCTAGACATATCCATTGCATTTTATTTAAAACAATAATTATATTGGGGAATCTTATAGCTCTTATAAGATACCATAAATCAAGTGTATCAAGCCTATTTGTACATATGTTGCCATCATCATTTTCTAAACATTTACTTTTTATTTGTGCTCTTGGTATCAGCTCCTCTGTTTTCCCTGATCCCCCACCCATGTGACCACTTGTTAAATTATAAATGATTATCATTTGCATATCTTACATGGACTGTTATCTCTCTTCACCCTTGTTTCTGTTGTTCATACCCACTGGTTGTGGTGGTGGAAATTATGCAGCAGTCATTGCAATCAGTTCCTCCTTTCTCTATTACCTCCCTCCCCCACCTTCTCCAAACCCTCCTGGTATTTCTACTCTCATTTCTGATCCAATATGACCTGAATTCTGTGTATAGTGAGCAGTTATTATACCTGTGTACATACTCCAGTCTAGCTTAAATTGAAAGGCAGGTCTGGGACCATGACAGTGGGGTGTGAGGAAACCTCAAAGAATGAGAGGAATAGGGTGTGTTTCATCAGTGTTATACTATGATCCGGTTGACTAATACCTTCCTTGTGACCTTATTGTCTACAAAAGGGTGAGGGGATTCCTATTGTCTCTAGATGGGTTTGGGGTCTCTGCTGTGATCCAGTAAGTTCTCAACAACATTGTTGTTTTATTCTTTGTTTTGGGGTCTTCTGGTACTTGTTACCTGATTCTGACAGCCTGTCGGGATCTTGCACAGACTGGTGTACTTCTTTGATGTGGGCTTGTTGCTTCTCTCCTAGATGGCCATTTGTTTAACTTCAAGCCTTTAAGATATCATACTCTAAATATTTTGAAAGCTTGGTACCATTTGCTTTCTTCACCACATTTGCTTATGCATACATTTAGTGTCCAGTGATCTGTTGGGAAAGTGAGTACCACAGAAATCCAGTTTGTTAGAACAAAGCGTTCTTGTATTCAGGGAGAGCTTGAGCAGAGACCCAAAGTCCAGACAGTTCTTGGGTGTACTGCCATATAAATATATGTACATGGGCCAATAGCTTTATTTTTATGAATTAATATATTTACATAAGGGCACACCTATATCTGTTATTATTGTTTTGTATACCAGTATAAGATAGGCATGGGAAGCAAGGCTGAGGAGAAAGCAATGGGACCAAATGTTTTCGAGGGATTTGTGGAGTGGAGGAGTCAGAGAAAAGAAGTAGGTGGCAAACAAAGCCAAAGGCAGGGAACAACTAGGGAATTAAAAGCAACAATGAGAAGAACATAGAAATCCCAGTGGTGTTGGAACAACAGTCATGTAGTTGAGAGGAATTGTCCAGGGGCAGAAAAAGGGTAAACATGATGGTGGGGCAGGAGGAAGGTCAAAGTAAACAGAGTAACAAAGTAAACAAAGTAACAAAGTAACAAAGTAAACAAAGTAAAATATCTAGGAAGCAAAACTCTAGATAGAGGTATGAACAGTGCATTTTAAAGAACCCAGCTCAAAGGTGTTAGGTAAAAGAGTTTGCACTTGACTCAGTGACTTAATATCTGCCATGATATTTCATGGAAGGGGTAACAAGTAGAAACTTGTACATATAATTTATCTTCACTCTCTTAACAAAGGGAAAGGAAACTGATTGGGGCATGATGTGCTGATGTGGGACACTCTGAATGTTCAGTTTACTATTTTATCACTGTAAGCATATTTATCTAATGAGGCTAGAACTCAGTCTGGAACAAAGTCCAAATGGGGTGGCATTCAAGCTAAAACCAAATTTACCTCTGTCTACTTGATAGACTCATAGTTACCCATAGGATGTCCCTGTGTGTTTCCAAGTTTCTCTGTGGGATTAGAAACTCTCATCTTTTCTTATAGATTGGCTGGTGGGTTCAAACTGTGACATTGCAGTTAGCAGTCCAGGGGAAGCATCAGAGAGAGGGAATTGTATTCTCAGGATGTTGGGATAAATTCTTACATGTTCTTTGCAGGTTTCTTCTGTGTGGATAAAATTATCGAACTCCAATGTTCAAATGCATTGTTGGGGGTTCTTCGAGCCATGATGTCTATGGGCTGAAGGTGGGAAATGACAGTTCCATCTGGAATAGAATTAGGAGCACTACATGAAATAGGCCTGTGTTCAAATCTTAACTTCCCCAATTTATGAGTTGTGCCAAGCTACTTAAATACCCTAAGCCTTAATTTTCTTACATGGAAATAGATACAAGCTACAGAGATTATTTTAAGCACATCAGCTCATACAGTTACTGAAGAATGGAATGTGATAAGTTCAACAAATTGGCAAGTATATTCACTGGTAAACATTAAGTACTCAATATATCCCATTGCTATTATTCCTTGAAATAATAATATATGGAATTATAAATATAATGTAACAATAAGTTCAAATAATATCTCCAAAATGTACATATCTGACCTTTTTGAAGTAAAATAGATTTTCCTGCTAGGAATTGTATGATAACTTTTTTTGTATCTTATGCATTAAAAGTTGGGATTGCAGGTCTGGCCATGCCCCAAGCCTATCACAATTGAACAGTCCCTTGTAATTTACAAGGTGTTCCTTGCTTAATGGTATTTGTTTAATCTATTCTAAAAAGAAGGAGATCCAGTCCATGTTTTTTACTTGCCAATACTTTCTGGTGTGAAAAGGTGGCGACATTAGAAAGCAGAGGTTAAGAGCAAGGCCTCTACCTCCGCGGAACAAATTATGTCATCCCAGGTAAAATCTGAGACTCTCTCATCTTCTGAATGTAACCTTAAGATAGCAAATCAATGGCTATGGCCTTTTTTTTTTTAAACTTTTTATTTTTTTTGAGGGGGCATCACTGCTCTCTGGTGGGAGCGGGAAACCCAGCCTTGCTCCTGGAGAGCTGCTGCTGGATTTGAACCGCAAAGCCAGTGGGCTGCAGTCCCGCAGTCAACCACTACACCACCAGGGCTCAGTCTGGCCATGGTCTTTTGAAATGATAGGGTTCTCTAGAACAAAATGCAGGAACTGCATGAAGGAACTATTTGAGTATGTACCCTTCCAGACACTGTGTTAAAGATGGGGCAGAAAGAAAGAAAGCAAACAAAACAAGATATGATCTATCTCTAGACACAATTCAATGGATAATACAATGCAATAAAGGGTGAATTCTCTGTACTAATTACTGCATAGGGAATGACTTCACTGAGGAGAGGATATCTAAAATGGACTTTGAGTAATGAGCAGAAGCTACTGAACAGAGAATGAAGGAAATAAGAATGCTACAGCTTTAGATTTTCAAGCTACCCACAACTCTCTCTGTTCCCTGAGTAATCAGAATGGGGAAAAGACCTTTGTCCTCACTGTCTCTGTGTGTAAAGCTCAATGGACGTGTATTTCCTGCATAGTGTCTTAGCATTACCTAGGGTGCCTGTGGAGATGCAGACACTCAGACTCCATCCAAGACTAACTGAAATAGTGTCTCCAGAGATGGAGCGCAAGCATTTATCTTCTTAAAAAGTAGCAATTGAGAGATGTGGTAAAAGATCAAACCATTTCCATTTTTTTAAAAAAAGATCCTAGTGTATTGCAATTAAAAAATGCCACAATAAGATCACCAAAACTATGAGATGTTTAATAGGTTTGCATTTTGACAATTACTTTATATGCATTGAGTATAGAACGACTGCATACATTATCACTGGGAATTTATGCAGGAAAGCTACAATCCAGAACTTTTATAAATAGGGGACTCTAAGGGTCAGTGGCCCCCCCCCCCATTCACTGATTTCCACCCATTAGACTTAACCCCAGGGACATTTTATGCAGTTTATTGATTTCTAGTTCTCACACACTCACATTTGAGCCTTGGTTTCTGGTTATGTGCCCTCAGTGCATAGATGAAGAAATGGAGGCTCATCAGATGTTTCCATTGTCAGGGTTGTTAGGTGCTGACAAAGTGGTGCCCACTTACAGTGACCCCACATCCAACACAGTACAATACTTCCGGATCTTGTGCCATCCTCACAAGGGCTGTGTTTAAGCCAATTGCTATAGTCACCGTATCAATGCATCTTTCTGAAGGTTCCTCTCTTTTT
This sequence comes from Nesogale talazaci, assembly GCA_004026705.1. NCBI lineage: Eukaryota > Metazoa > Chordata > Mammalia > Afrosoricida > Tenrecidae > Nesogale > Nesogale talazaci. The sequence goes on from PVJH01005779.1 coordinate 82,756, forward strand.
GGTGTCCCTTCTACTCCTACAAAGCATGATGCCCATCTCCAGGGAATAGTGTCTCCTGATATGTTTAAAGTATATGTAAAAACATCTCACTATCCTGGAATCTAAGGAACATTCTAGCTGTACTTTTAAGACAGATGGAATCATTGATGGTTTTAGTCTTTTCTCCCTTTATCATGATGCTGTCCTTTGGTTCAGTTTTGAGGTCCTCTACCCAATTAAGTGGCAATCTATAATAAATACTATAGCCCTTGATTTTTATGAGCACGTGCTTCAACTCCTGCTGGTTCTCACCAAGAAAGGGTGTATCACCTGAGGATCCCAGTTTATTAATAAGCCTTCCTCCAACCCTGATGGCATAGTTTCTTGAATGACTTACTCAGCATACATAGTGAATGAATATGAAGAAAGGCTACAACCCTCAGGCACACTTTTCGTGATTTTACACCACGGACTATCCCTTTGTTCTATTGACACAATTTCCCCTTGTTCAACGTACAAGTTCTTCATTAGTAGAATTAACTGTTATGGAATTCTCATTCTTCTTGATGTTCTCCATCGTTTGTTATGATACACATCATTTAATACCTTTTCATAGTCAAGAAAACACAAATCAACATATCTCTGCTATTCTCTGTTTTAGTGATTTTTTATACTGATTTTTATACTGATAAAGTCACAAAATTGAAGCTGAAAGGACATTTGAGGTTACGTGTCTAAACATTCATTTTTCTAACTGAGAAGAACATGCATGGCACTCAGCATATAGTAAGTATCCAGTGAATACACATTTCAATGTAAGCCATACTTCTCCAGGTGCTTAATATGCCTTGTTTTGTGGAGGCTGATTATAAATGGAACATCCTCGCAGAATGTTTGTCACAGTTTAGGTTACAAGTTATCTTCATTCTAAACACTTCAGGATGTTTTCAGCAGAACCATTTCTTTTTAACACCTGTCAGATGGTGACATAAGTTAATAAGACTCAGGAACCAGGAGCTTATTGATGGCACCAGAGTCTTCTAAGTAGGTCATCATTATCCCTCTTTCATAAAAACAATGGCTACATCTGTCAAGAATTAAACACATAGATACTGAGAGGAGAGTTTTAAGTTTCTTTACGATGATGTCTTGTTTGTGTTTAAATTATCTATCAATTGCTATAAAGGCTTTCTAGTCCTATAAAACATTACAGTCTCAGAAATCCACAATGCCAGTTCTATCTTGTCCTACAGGGTCCAGTGAGTTGGAATTTACTTGATGATAGTGAGTTTGTTTTTTGTTTGGGGGTGTGCTTTATCTAATAAGTTTTATCTGCTTTTTAGCCCTTATGTGAGAATTCCTTTCTCTTTCCTTAAGAAAGGGAAGTGGAGTAGGAACATGGAGTTCTCAAGAAAAGGAGTTCTTGGTTATGCATCATGCTGTTAGCCATGATGTTTATACTTCAAACCCACCAGCTGTCCCAAGAGAGAAAGATGAGGCTCTCTGCTCCCATAAAATGTATACCCTTGGGAACCTTGGAGAACAGCTCTATAGTGCCTGAAAGCATTCCCATGACTTGGATTTGACTCCATGGCAGTATGTAAGTGAGAACAACTTCAAAAGGACGGGTTGTCAGCGGAGGCAATTTTGTACTTAAGGGGACATTGAGCAATAATTTGAAGAAAGTTTTTGGTTGTAATAATGAGTATGGGGTGCTTTTAGTGTCTAGTGTCTAACCATTGGACAGTATGCCAAGCAGTGCCTCATAGTAAATGGCTATCTGTGGGTAGTGCTAAAATTTGGAATTCTAGCTCTAGGAGTTGCTAGTGCTGAGGTGAGAAATCCCTGCTGTAGAACCAGAGTTTTCAATCTGGGTTCTTATTCTAGAATCCCAGAATCTGTGAATAAACTTCTAAGGATCTGTTAATTCTCTGATAATTGGAGATCCAGCTACTTTTTGGGTAGACTTCTGTCTCTGACATATTCCGTATCAAAAGTGGTTTTCCTACAGCTTTTCATCAACTATATATCTTGTCTTAATTAAATATTTATTTATTATTCTTTAGAAAATGTGTTACAGCTGAGTTGGGTGGCCAAGGCCATCTGTTCTGGGATTCTTAGGATGGTCCTGGTATATGTTTGTTGCTCATATAATTAGGAATAGTATCCAATCTAAACTTAGAATTTCTAACATTCCTGACTTGGATAATAAATTACAAGGTCAGTATTCAGATGAATTGTATATACTTCAAGAAACTATATTCTTTTAGGAGGAAGCATAGACTATATGTTCCCAAAATATTCATAAATATTCATGGAAAAATATGAAAATATATAGACCTCCCTCCATTGCTACCTGACTATAACCGCAGGCTATGTAATCCTTCTGGGAAAGATTATTTGACAAGTGTGACAATTATGTTAAATATTTAACTAAGGATATCTTTATGTACTAAAAACAGATAACATTTAGAAATCTTATTATGGATACAAAACAGTTGCCAAATTAGGGTATGTTCCCAACACAATCTGTGGCCTATATAGCTAAAAACACTGTAAAATAATTAAAATCTGCATATAGCTTGATCTTTTGGGAGACATTTTATATCTGAACTAAAGCTGTTCTTATTAGTATGTGTATGTGTTACATATTTATCTAACAATTGCCTCTGGGCAAGTCACTAAACATTTTTCTGCATCCAAGAAAATAATTCTGCAAAATTACATGGCTGCAGTGAGTTTTTTCTAAAGTCTTTCCAGTGTAGAGTTTTATGTCTGCTTCTTCATTTTGTTCATACTATCATTCATTCATCCATTCATATTCCCAATTGAATATCTCCTCCCAGTCAAAATGATTAAATCTCTGCCCCCACCCAGGCTCTGAGTGTACAGAAATGAAAGTAATCCTTTTAGATTTCAAGACATGGAGGACTTGATTAGAAATGTAGCTGATTCAGTGTCCAGAACCTGCCAATATATGTAGGGATGTGGAGAGAGATCCTTTAGTACAACCAGGATTAAAGGGGCAAGAAAGCCAGCCAGATGACGAAAGTGAAATGTAATCATTTGCAAATTAAATATAATTGAATGAAGGGTATGATTCCTAGGTTCATGACTCCTCAGTGAGATTATACACCTCTCAGGGAAAAGTCCCACTTACCTTTGTATCCATGCAACAAGATTGGGAGAGAGAAAGGGTTAAGGGCATGGCTTTTGCCATGAAATCTGAGTTTGAATCTCAGCCCTGTGACTGACTTTCCCTGGCACCATGAAAAAAGTTCCTTTTTTGAGACTCTGTTTTCTTACCTGTAGATTGGGAAAAGCAAGATTATTATCATTTACTACTTAAAAATATCCAAATAGGATTGCATAATCTATGCAAGGCACCTGGGAAAATATTAGCACTGCTTAAAATTTAATTATTAGTATTATTAAGCATTCTTGGATGTGGCATCATAGTAAAAGAGCAAGGGTTTTATGCTTGACAAATTTGTGTTCATATCCTACTCCTGCCATTATTAAGTGTGGTGTATTGGACAAATGACACCATCAATTTTAATTTTAAGTAGAATTAATAGTGCCACGCAGAGTTTTTCAAATTATTAAATAAAGGAAATATTATCTGAAAAGTGATTGCCACTGTTGTAGCTATAAGTGTCCCCCCTTTTATTAATTCCCTTATATTTGTTAAATTTATATAGTCCCTTTACCAGAAACTACTTTAGAGACTTTTTCTCACTCACATATTTACTTATTTAAAGGTATTTATTGAACATTCTGGGGCTAATTTTCTCTGATGGTTTAGTGTTATGACTTCCTGTACCATTCGAGCCATTTTTTATTATATAGTTGTTAGAGATCCTGTTCTACCACTTTCATATGTTCAGTTCGGTGACTAGTGTCTACCATCTTAAGAACTTGCAAATAACTGTCCAAGATGCAATAGTTGGCCTCTATTCACCGGAACAGAGAAAGTAAGAAAACCAGAAATCAGAGAAGCAACTGTACTGCCAGACTGATAACCTACACGAACCACTGCTTCTTCTAACATGAGGCAGGGAAATTGGAAAAAATGGACCACCTTTACTGAATGTTTCCATTGAGGACATCGTAGATGGAGACTGAGAGAAAGAGAACAAATGTGAAACAGAGCTTCAAATTCCAGAAAGGAAAAATTCATACTTACTAAACCAGCTAAAGCGGGGAAAATCTCCAAGATGATTAGTCTGGATACTACTGACACCTAGAAATGAAACTATCCCCTAAAGTCATCTTTAAACAAACAAACACACTTTAATTTAAAAAGCAAAGGAATGGCATTCTTGAGAGTCATGCTTCATAAGCAAACATGTACATTAATCTTTATGACATCTGAGGTCTAAAGACATATGTAAAAATAACTAACTTATAGATGAGATCAAGTACAGATGACAAGTTTAGTGAAGCAATAAGTCTAAACTAATGGAATGACATGGTGTTGGAGTAACAAAAGCAGAAATAATTAGAATATTGATACAGTGTAAAATTATAATAATATCATTAAACCATAGTTAAATGCATTCAGTAGCAACTGTTCTGATAGAAATATTTCTATCAAAAATAAATTAAAACTAAAGAAAAAGAAAGCACTTATTGAATGCTGATGCTACTCTGAATGTAGACAACTGAACCCTTCTGCAAGGAGCATTAGGACCAGTATTCTGTATCATCTATTCCAGTGTCATCTTTCTGCCTTTGAGGCTCCAGTATTTGTCTTAAGCTTCTTTCTATGACCTTGCACACTCTGTTCTAGCTTCCGCCTTCTCCTCCTCCTTTATGGAAGACTTTCTTTTATGAGATACTTACATGATACAATTTCAAGATCTCTTCTTCAGGAACATTAGGGCTATGAAAGTTAGTTTTTTTATGCCAATGTGGCACCTATAAGAAGATGTCGGTGGTGATTAGCCTGTCAACCAGATTGCAGCCTGGGGATATTGCTTGGAGGCATCACATAGATGTATAATGGATGTACACTGGAGACTGGCCTCTCTCTCTTGCTCTTGATTGGACCAGTGCTCTGCATGATCCAGTTGCCCTGCCTCATCACCTGTCACATACCATTATGTGCTGCCATGTGTTCCGCCTTGCTGTACCATGCTGCCTGTGGGCCAACTCCACTTGTCTTGTCTCACCACACTTCACCACAAGAAAGTCACTTAACATGACCACACTGTACTACTGGCCTGCAATATGCTTTGCCACATCACTTTCCTTTGCTGTTTCTTTGCCCTTTGGGCCTAGTGACTGAAGAATCTGGAAAGATCTTCAGTATATTAACTAATGTCTTACTGAGCTCTCTATACTGCAGTGTATCTAATTTTGTTGTTATAATTCCTTTTCAATATATAAGCATACATGCTCATATATATTCATAAATGTCCTGGTATTCTTCTCTAGAGAACCTTGCCTAATACAACTGGTTCTAGGAGTGGGGTGCTAGAGAAACAAATCATGAAGATGAAAAGTAGAGGCTGGCCTGACCTTGCCTTATGACGTTTGGATGGAATTGGAATTTTCTTCTTTGGATAGCTGGATGTGGTCACATGGTTTACTCAATTATTTTATGGCAAAGGCACAGGGAGAGAAACTTGATTCTTAGATTCTGTATTTGGTTATTCCTACCTGCAAATGAATATAATGGATGCTAAGTTGCAGCTCAAGCGGTGAAAACACCTCTTGAAATTCTCAAAAGCAAAATCCATGTTATTTAGTCAAAATGACCCATAGTAGGATTGATCTTGTTTGTATCCTGTTAGAGACTTAAGGCCATATTGCATATGACAGGAATATGCTTTAGATATTAGATTAGATAAGTAAGGAAGTATAACTAGAGAGAGAAAGTGATTTGCGATCTGGCTTGTGGTTTGCTGTTTGCACACCTAAACTGGAAAAATCTGGAGCCATGAAAGAACTCTTACCTCTGAGACTGAATGTTATAGGGAAACTGCATGCAGCCTGAATGATCACTAGGTGACCGCCTGGATCCACTTGTTGAATGAGAGTGGGAGAAATGTAGCAATAGAGAGATGAGTTTAGTCTAGTCACTTTTACCTGTGGACGTAGTTCACAGGGACTAAAAGAAAGGCAGGGACAGACTGGTTAATCTGAAGTTTAAAGGGTAGGGTGGAACCTGAACCTATGGGATGACTTAACCCAAGAGGTTCATGATTGTAGAGCATTTGTCAAGGCGCTCCTGGTCCAGAGGCAAAGTGGTCAATGGACATCCTGGTGTCCATTAAGGAAGCTAATTAAGGAAGTCCTTGCTGAGCTTACCACAACCTGAACAGATGAAGGTAAGATTTTTCAGTGAATTGGTATATCTTGCCTGCTGACTTTATGGATGATCTAGCCTGATTTGGTTTTGTTACTATAGGTAAATATTCACAAGGTTCCAACTGGAATGGTGATTCACCACATGAAATAAGATACTTGTCTTTCCAGAGCCCTGGGTTTATAGAAAGAGACAATGTGAAATTGAAAATCCCTAATGGGTAAGATAAGGCATGGAAGACTGGCTTCCCTTCCAAACCTCCAGGAGTGGGGGGATATGTTAATAGGATTATAGTATTCAGGTGCAGGTATTCACATAATTGTAATTGTTAGGCAAAGAATATAAGGGGTATGCAAAAAGCTGGAATTTTCTTTCAAAGCAATGATTTACTTTTTTTCCTTACAAATTAACATTATCACTTTCAAAGTACTCTCTATTACACTTAATACATTTGTCAAATCTGCAATTCCATTTTTGGAAATATTTTTTAAAAACTCATCCATTTGGATGATTGACAGCACATCCCTCATTTTATTTTTAACCTCTTCTATGTAGTCAAACCACTGTCCTTTCATATTCCCCTTCATTCACAGAAGCAGAAAGAAGTCACATGGTGTGAGGTCAGGTGAGAAAGGTGTGTGGGGCAAAGAGGCATACATACAGCTTTTATCCAAAAACTTTGCACTGAGATGACTGTGAGAGCAAGTTCACTGTCATGGAGGCAAAACCAGTCCCTCATCTACCACAAATGAGGCTTTTTTGTCACATGTTACTCAATCTTTTGAGAAACTCTAAGCAGCAAGCTTGCTTAAAAATCTGACCTTGTTTGATGATTCCAAATGCACAATTAGTTGATATTTTTGTTCATTCAGGAAGTTGACAGATGTCCAGAATGAGGTTTGTTATCAATCGACATTTCACCTTTTATGAAATGAAAAAAACACTCCTACAATTGAGGGTTTTTTTTAGTACTGCCCTTGTAAGCTATGTTCAACATCATAGCACTTTCTGCCGCATTTTTTCCAAACAGGAACCAAAATTTCACAGCTGCACATAGTTCTCTTTATCAGCCATCACAAAAATGATAAAAGAGAGAGAGAGAGAGAGAGAGAGAGAGAGAGAGAGAGAGAGAAACTGCTTTTATGAAAAAAAAATCACAGTACCCATAGAGAACCTTCCAAGATGACACCATTGGGTGTATTAACTCAGGGAGAGTTGCTTGATGATTGCCTAGCAGAAAAAATGCACACTTTGAAAGCTCTATTTAGCAGAACTTTTTTTTTTCTGTTTGTTTGTTTGGTACCCACTTGTTTTCTGTCTACTTATAGAAGCAAGGTTTAAATATGCCTGATTATTTTCAGTTATACATGTGTGAGTTTTATCCTGTGAGGCACAAACATGATTCTATTATAGCTTTTGTTAAAAAATATATGTATGGCTAAGGGTGTCAAGTAGACAATGCATGGTCTGTGATAGTTAAATGATTTTATGCTAACCAGACATTCCTGGTAAGGGGTAGACTTATCAGACTTATCAATCAGTTAACAGGTTGATATTCTTCTTTGGAGGGTGGCCCTCTGTAAGATGGACCCTGGGAACTAGTCCCCTCTCTATCCCTTTGTCTTCCCGTTCACTGGCACACTCATAGACACCCTGAAAGTTGAAACATTCATTTTAACTGAAAGTTGAAACTAACATTTTTCCAATGGCGGTGGATCCCTATGACTCTGCACCCTCTGACCTGTGATCTTCCTGCATTCTGAATCATTGCATGTGGCTGCGTGAGTTTGAAAAGGGGCTGATGGACTAGTATCGGATTTGGGAATTTGTGTTGGACTGGTCTGGGATGCTTTCTTGATAGATAATTCTTGATACAAATCTCTTTCATACATACACACACACATGAGTGTCATTGAATTTGTTTCTCTAGTGAACCAGTCCTAAGACAAGGGATGATGATCTGGAAAGGAGACATAGTTTCAGGGGACAAATTTCCTCTAGAAGGAGGGTGGGGCTGACATCAAATGAGAAAATGCTAAGGTATATTCTCCTTTCATTTTTCACCTCAGTTATGTCAGTGTCAATGTTTTAATATGATATAGTTTTGTGATAGCACCAGAAATTGGTGGAGTTGCAATTTCATTATTTGTGTTCTGCATCTTAGAAGCTTTTTTTGTCATACATTTGATAACTGTGTGTAAAACATCCACAGATGCATTATTGCCAAATCTTTTGTATTAATGCTGGTGTTGTACAGTTATTTAACCTTTCTGGTGAAAAACACTTATCCATGCAATTCATATCACTGTGAGTTTTCATTATTTAATTAAAAAGAGATTTTTATTTTTAAAGCTTGTGGGAAGATTACCATCCAAAATGCTGTTTCTTAGATACTCAACTCTTTAGGGCCACTTTTAGAACCAAAATATGAGCTTCAGAACATAAACAGCAAAATCGTGGATGAAACCAAGTTCAAGTGCTTCCAGTTTTTTTAATTCCATCATTTTGCATGTGGTAATTATATATAGGTGAGGCAACAGTGGCAGTTTCAAGCTTCTGCACCTGCAATTCTTGAATCAATGCCACAGCTGTTGAACTTCCACCAAAAAGGACACAGGCTATAAAGGAGAATGGGAAAGTAGTTTTTCTTTTAATTTTTGTTTTTCTCTCAGCCCTAGTGGGTGTACTTGGATAAGACAGAACTGGTGGCAACTTGAATGTTCACTGTAATCAATTGGCTTAGAGAAAGTCTACTTGAACAGTATGGATGACACCATAAGTAAATTCATGGAAGAGATCAAATGGCACCTTGCTAAGCTGTGAGGAACGAAGAGAAACTTATTAATATGTAGCTACATGGAACTTGCATATTTATGCTCTATAGAATGCATAATTAGAGCTATATAGCCTGTATAATTTATCATCGGTAGTCACAGTTTAGACTGTTCAGATAACCATGTACTGTAATTATGTAGTAATTGCTATCCTTTGAGTAAAAGTAGTAACCAATATAGTGAAAACTGGCAAGTAATTGCTTTATAATTATTTTTGGAAAGGAATTGTTCCAAGCAAAACAAATGGCAATAAACAGATGTATCTTTCATGATAGGTGATGCTAGCTCTTTGCAGACTCTTTGCAGTCAGACTGCGACAGATTCTAGACTTTTCTTTTCTTTTCTCCATTCAGTTTATCCAATTCTGGTGGTTTATTTCCATAGAACAGATCTCATTCACCTCTCCCCTAGTGGTTATCACTAGTGATTGTTTTCCGATAGGGCGATTGCTAATTCAGAACATAGAAAAACCTCATTTTCTTTTTTAAAATCCACCTTAGGTGTTTCCTTGATGACAATTAAGTTTTCATCTCTTGAACATAGCAGTGAGCATGTCAATCCTAAAAGCATTTTTTGCTCGGTTCTGCTTATTTTTAGTAATAGCCAGACAAATTATTTTCATCTCTCAAGTTTCTTGTTGTGAGATGCTCTTTCAAGAATAAGGTTTAGAAGACTGATCAGTTTTGGCACCTTATAGGGCAAGAGAGAGATAGGGAATTAATTTACAATGTGGGTCTTATGATCTAAAAACATGCAATTTATGCCATATTTGCTTATTTATTCAGTCACTGATTCTAATTATATCAATAGTGAAGTTTGTTGTTGTCAGGATAGTTAAGCAATAAGACTAAAAGGGAGTTGTAAACCCCTTAAGCCCATGCCAGTTGAATATCTTTGCACTATTTGTTTCTTATTCCCATTTGGAATGCAGGTATCATAATTGCATGTACCTGTGGAAGTGAAACTTATAAGGATCAATATTTCTTATTAGTAACTTGAGGTCACTTTAGCTTGTTCATTTCCTGAAAAATCCTTGTGTTTCAGGCAACATAAAAGACAGAAGGATGTGAATAGCCATTAAAATGGTATTCACTCTCAGGGTAAAGGGAATGTATTGCTTCAAAGTAGAATTAGGGTACAATCCTTTAAGTGATTGGAATATGTACAATAATGGAAGACATATTAGATAACTGAGTTTTAAAAACACATCCATTTATTGATGTTTGGCTCTCACAGCTTCAGCAAACATCTACAACACTCATCTGTGCAGGACAACACTGAAGTACATGTCCCAGTAACAGTTGATTCCTAAATATTTTAGATTTGAATTAGAAATATGTAAGCATATTCTTAATCTCAGGTGGGAGTTTACATTTCTGATCATTGACTTTCTATTCAACAGTTTAAATTACCTTTATTTTTTTTTGGGGGGGGGGGGGCATCACTGCTTTCTGGTGGTGGGAGTAGGAGTAAATTACCTTTATTTTACCCCTCCCATGTGCCTAATAATAAGACTTTATGTAATAATTCAGAGTATTTTAAAAGGTAACATGAAGCTGTTCGTAAGATACTTCATTAAATATTAAGTATCTTCTGTGCAAGACAGACAGTCTGCTTCTATGAAAGCTACAGTCAGGAAAATGCTCTGGTGCTCAGTTCTGCTCTGTAACACATGAGGTCACTGGGAGTCACAATCGACTTGAAAGCGATGAGATGATATGTGCGGCGTGCTTTCAAATTTAGAGAATTTAAGGGTTAAAAGGCAAAGTCTACTACTCTAAATGAGCACATTATCTGATGAGAGAGGTGTTCAAGCTTTTCTTATAACCTTTCAATTAATGCTAAACAATTTATTTCTCCTTTTACCCATCATTTGCTTTGGAATAGTGATTCATGATTGGTAACGATATTCATTGTCTGTATTCACTGAAGAGTTTTACAAGAAGGTAGAATCATGAAATCTTGACACCTGGTGTGGCCGTCATGTACTTTGGTGGGGTGCAGTCTAGCCCGTCAACCTGGAGATAGCCCATGAGGCCTCTGTGTGAGCATTTCTTTCTCTGAGAATTCTGTGAAATCTCGTGATATTTCCCCTTGAAGGTGATAGACTTACAGCTGAGTCCTTGAGAAACATTGCAACTGACAAGACACAAGGTGGGCTCCCTGTGAGACATTTCGGAAGAGAAGTCACATGGGCTTACTGTGATGGAACCAGACCTCTGAAGTCAGAAAAACCACATGGAGCTTCTGCCAGTGCTGAGATGCTTGAGAAGACCCAGAAAGGTCCTTGTCAGCGCTGAGATGCTTCTAACATCACTGGTTACACAAGACTCTGCATTCACTGACCTGTGGTGGTCATGACATCGTTGCATGTGCTACTTGACTCTAAAGAGGACTTATAGACTGGCATCGGACATATGGGTTAATATTGGACTTATGGACTTGGACTGGACTGGGTTGGGATTCTTTCTCAATGCTTCATTCCTCTTGTATATAAATCTCTCCCTCATATATATATATATATATATATGTGCATTTATGAATTTGTTTTTTTTTAAGTCTACTCGGACTAACACACTGGTAATGAGAGCGCTACCTTTTTACAACTAGATAAGACAAATAAACCATGGAGTTTGAATTTTGGACTGAATTTTTATCCTTTTCTTTCCCCAGAAACCAACTTTCTTGAGCAGGGAGTGAGGTACCATGTCTAGTAAGGTGTTGGTTGGCCATCATGATAGCAAAGAATGGGAATACAAAAAGATGATATTTCTCCTGACACTTCTTGGAGGTTCTGGTATTCTTTTTTCTATGAAATTTAAAATAACATAATTTAAAGTAGAAAAAGTTAAATAATTATAATAAATTAAGCATATATATATATATATTCTTTGGTTGTCTCTAATTTTTTATACAGATCATCTGTATAAGGATTGAAATCTTTGAACTTTTTAACTGTTGAAACCATTAATTATTGTGAAATTGTCCCATCTTCTTACTGTTATAAGGTGTTTAATGGTAGAGGCAAGATCATATAAACAAGAAGTTTCATCTGGCTCGTCTTGTCTTCCCTGGGACTTCTGGTAGGCGTGTTGTATGATAAGACAAAACTGGTTGCATGCAATTGATTGGAGGTAGTTTTTCATAGAGAATGAACATGTAGACTCTAGGCTCAAATTGCATTAGGTCTACAAGCTCCACTAGCTAATAAATACATGGCAATAAGAAAATTAGTTGTCTTTTATAAGACTTCACTTCGTCATATATAAAATGAGAGTAATAATGAGAGCATCTGTAAAAGAATTCAAGAGGAGCTTATGTAAAGAGATCACCACTTGTAAATAAAATCTGAAGGGGTCTTGATGATATAGTGAATTAAGCAGTGGGTTGCTAAATGAAATATCATCAGTTTGAACCCATAAACTTCTTTGTAGGGGAAAAAAGGAGGTAGATAATCTTCTTCCAAGAAGATTTACAGCCTCAAACACCTAGAGAGCAGTTCTCTTCTGCCCTATTTCATCACTATGAGTTGAAATTGGCTCAATGGCAGTAGGTTTGAGGTCTTATACTTAGTTGAAATAATTCTCAAATTTACTACTTAACAAAGGAATGTGTGATTAGTATGTACACTGATCTGACAAATGATGTAGTCATCTGTTATTTCTGGAAGATATTCAAATAACTGATTTTCCAAAATTTTCCCTTGAGAAAGGACCATAGTATTGGACTAGCTGGAGGTAGAAATTTTACAGTTTGATTTTTATAAAAAAATGTACACATATACTTAGAATATGTACAAAAGTGTATGCACATAATTTACATAGACAAAGAAATGACAGGCACCTAGTATAGATTAATCAGTATAAATTAGTCATCAATTTTTGTAGTGATTATTACTTTAAAGCTCAATCTTAAGTACCAAGACGACCATAGAGCTGTCAAATATTGGCCTACCAGAAATCAATGTTGCTGAGAAAACTCACCTTCAAATTCTTATTTACCTGGAAATTTCAAAGAGGGATATGAGACTATATAATATCCATATCACTGATTCATATGCGAGATATCAGTGAAACAAATTTTCTCTCACCTAACATCTTTTTCCTATTTATATTTGATGCAATGGCAACACGTTTTTAGGAAAAGTGTCATGATATTCCAGTAATTTGCTAATAGAGTGAATTAAAGAGTGGGGGAAAAATTGGAATCCCAAGACCTGGAATAAACACCTAGCTCAGCCATAACTAACTGTATTTGTTTGAAATGTATGAAGCTTCAAGATGCTACTGTGCTTGTGACCCTCTTCTGCAGCTCAAAGGGGACCTTTTTTAGTGTAACCGTCAGGATCCCACATAGCAAAAAAGGTTTTCAAAAAGTTTGTGGAAAACATGGGATTACAGATAATGGAATCTTTTGAACTTTTTGAAGCTCCACCATCAAAGTATATTTTGAAGGAATCCAACACTATCCTAATCACAGATAATGGAGTTTGGGGCAACCAAAGGAGGCCTCATGTAGACCAGTGGCCAGTCCCATTGCAGGTCACTTGACACAGGTGTCTTTCCTAAGGGGGCTATCAGATGGACAGTGGCAATGAGATCGTCACTTGCAGAACGTATAATTCTACAAGAAGATACAAAGAATCTACAAGGTTATTTGACCTCTTGCTAAATTGTATGGATCCTAAGATAATTCTTTTGGATATCCTTTCCATATCATTGCCTCTTCATCTTGGAGAGAGGCATCTCACCCCTGATACACACTCAGAAATGTGAGCCTGCTGGCTCTGTTTTTATTGAGTGACAACCCCCCACCCCTGTCCTCGGTACTTAAGTCAATGGCAGAAAGTTGATTTAAATTATCTTCCAAGAATTTATAATTGGAACTTAGAAACATGTCATGCTGTTCATTTGTCCTGCAGACAGGTGAATTCTGGAAGTAGAGAAAGATGGAGTATAAGGCTATGTAAGAACAACCAAAAAGACAGAAATGCCAACTAATATATGCACAAATATTAAATAAATGTGATCACACAGGAGATTACCAAATGTATTTGATCTGCAGCCCACTTTTCAGAAACAAACAAACAAAAAACCGAGCAAAATGGCTACTTTGTGTCCCTCTGGCAATTAAAATCATGTGTACTATCAAGCATAATCCAATATGAAGTATAGCCCTCATCTTGGCTCTTTCCAGAGCAATCCAGGCAGTGCTACTTCACACTTTGGGAAACACTAGAGAGATAGCCTGAAATCAAACCTGCTGCCAAAGTTGCTTCCCACAGAGAACTGTCCTACAGAGCATCCAAAGCAATAAGCATTACGGAAGCCAACTGCCATGTCTTTTAACCCAGAGATGCGAGTGGGTTTGGACATTTGGAATATTGGAAGTACCATTGATCTAGTCATTACTCTGTGTTGGAAAAGATACAGCTAGAAAGCTCTTTAGAAGCAAGGATGGTGAGACTTCTTCAGACATATTATCAGAAGGGACCAGTCCCTGGAAAAGGACATTATTCTTGGTAAAGTGGAAGAGAAAAGCGTTGACAGTGGTGTGGTTGCAGCAATGTGCTCACACATAAGAACCCGTGTGAGGATGGCCCAGGACCCTCTGGTGTCTGTTTTGTTATATAAGGGTTCCCGTGAGATCCTACTTGAGGTCCCTAGTAACTGCATGCTTTTATACATAACAACCATTAAGACTTTAAACTGGTTTTGCGTTTCTTTTTGTTTATGCTATATTGAGGAGTTTTAAATTACTTGCATCCAAGAAAGTCATGGCATAAAAACCTTCCCTGGATGGCTGTGGAGTGTTGCAGCTCAGTCTCATCCATACAGGGAATCAGAGCACTATTTCCTCATTTGTTCCCCCAAAGAGACCACAGCTCATAACCCCAATATTTCTTGCCATAAATTCACATTGCACAAAGTGGGAACCTTTTAAATTCCTATATGTAAAGTTCTTTCAGTTTGTCTTTGTTGTTTTGTTTTTCTGACAGCGATAGGATAAGGATCATATTGGTACCTTTCCTGACCAAGCCAGTTGCAATCATGTTGACTCTGACTCATGGAGAGCCCAAGTATATTACAACATAATTGTATTTCACAAGGTTTTCAATGATAGTGCCTTCAGATTTAGATCAACAGACTTTATTTGGAGCTTCCTTGGGGGAAGACTTAAATCTTCATCTTTTCAGTTAGCAGCTGAGCATATTAACCTACCTCCTCTTCTGAAAATATTTCAAGATCAAAATGAGAGATTGTTTCCTTTGTGAGCCCATATGTATTCTAGACAGTCATGGTAAATGGATTGTGTTACTTTGTAGTTGGCCTATGGATATTAATTAACAAAGGGTTGTTACTTTATGTAGCAGGTTAGTTTGGTGACTATGACCCTTTTTCTTCAGTGTTACCCTTTTGTGTATATTTCATGAACAAATGATATCAGAGAGATGCAGTAGATTGAAAAAGTCAGGAAGATCTGAAATGTGAGTAGGATTCAATATGGCAGTACTGGTTGCACAATGGAGAGTGTCCAAGATGGTGAGAGTAAATATGGATGGCTACTCAACTGACCCTAGACATGGAACTGCAAGAAGTCAAGTGATGCTAATGATGTGAGTGCACCTGTAACTCCTCCCGAGTTCCACATAAGTACTCTTGACCTGTGAGAATCTAAGCAGAGAACCTAGCATAATTCCCTAGTGTCATGATAAACACATGTTCTTTTAAAGCCACAAAGTGCTTCGCAATTTATTATGATAGCAATAGAAAGCTAAAATACAGTGAACAAGGCATTGTGCTAAGACTGAAGTGACCAGATTTTAAGTGGGACACCATTGACCAGGGGGTGGGGGAGGAGGTTCTTGATTAAAAATTTGGGCTATATGGAGCAACAAAGCAACAGAAATTGTCATAGAATGCGAAAATAGTATTGTAATATATTTATTTTAATTTTCAAACACAGCAGGGCATTGTTAAATGGTGAAAAAGTGGGATGTGTGGTCACTTTACTTAAGACCTTATTGTAATTTTATGGTCATTACCAAAAGGAGTTATGAAATAGGGTCTCATGTCACTTTGGGAGAAATATGAGATTTTTGACTCCTGTAAAGATTTGCGACCTCAGAAACTCACCAACTCACCGGGGTGCTTTTGTTCTGTTATCTGTAGTTACTGTGAATTAGAATTTATTTCATGGCTATAAATTTGGGTGTTTCTAACCCCTGAGTTATAAATGAGAAAGGCAAAGCTGAGAGAAATTAAGTAATCTAAATAATTATTGGTAATTAGCAGGACTAGGATAGGATTGGAGCCCAGGTTTGTGAGAGGCCCTAAACAATTTATTTACTCTATGCAATGTCAGAGTTTGGTGAGCAGGAAATGAGGGCTCCCTTATCATGCTGGTGCATAGAAGTATCCCGGGAAAACCAGCTAGGTGCTCGTTTCACCTTCTCCTTTCTAGCTTGTTTGGGAGAGAAAAAGAGCATCTCAGATGATGCTAACGTGTCCAATGGTCCCCTCAGAGTCCAGTTAGCTTTAGTTTGTCCCTTGCAGGAGCTCCATTGTGACCCACTTCCCTCCTTTTGGCAGCTGATGTATTGTACCACATTGGAGACCCTGAAGCATGAAATGGGGTTTTCCATGGAAGCCTGAGAGACACGGTGAATGCTATGTAGGTTGGCTATTACCACTCCCTTGTCGTTTGTTTTTAGATGTAAAGTAAGGGGAGGCACGAAAAAGGTCTCCCACATCCTCTGTGTGAGGCAGCAGTCAGCGGCGCAGACGGGAATACTGATAAGGGGAAGGCAGAGCAGCTCTCTGAACCTTAGAACCAGTAAATACTCAATCCGTGGCAGGAACTGTTGTTGTTATTGCCGCCATTCTCGTGATATGATTATTTCAGGCGCATGGAGAAAGGCTCAATTCCTCCAAAATGACTGGAGTCACAATTAAAAGATCTTTCCATTCCTTTGGTTTAAGATTAATGTCCCGTAAAATGTTTTCTTACCTTTGTCATTACTCCCCTGACACTTTTGAAGTGCACATTGTTATAGGAAAATGGCAAATCACTTCAAAGATGTTAGGGATTTCTATTCAATCTAAATCTAATACTGCTGGAAAGAGGCGTTTGTCATTCACACCTGGCTATAGCATCTCCCACAGTATGAAATGAAATATCTACCACTGGGGTGTACGAGATGACTTTTCAGTGTTTCCAGTGAAGATATGACATTAATAGCTAAGTATTATACGGTGAATTATAAGAAAATATAGGTAGCATATTAAGTGCATGATTTCTGACAAGGCCAAAGCAAGTAGTTAGTAAAAATAGTGCACCAACTGAAACTTTTTAAAAAATGTGTATATAAAATATAGGGATGGGAGACAAACATGGAAGCAAATTTGGAAATTTCTCTTAGTAGGACTTCTCAGATCACCATATTAATTTCAAAGACCACATTAGGAGTTGAAATGAGGACAAAGGATCTTGTAAAGGCAGTTGGAATAAGGCAAAGTATCCAGGAATACTGATTGAGGGTATAAAAAGCCCCTGGCACAGGTGTTTGTTAAATGTGGCTGCCTTCAATTTTTTTCCTAGTTCTACCCAGACTGAAGAATGAGTGAAAATGATTTCTATTAGCCTAAAAGAGTGGTCATGTCTTCCAAAATTGCAAGATTTATTTTTATTTTGTGATGGTAGAATTTATTTATTTGTGGTGGTAGAATTTATTCAGACCCCACATGAGAGAACTTTGGTGTCACAGAACATTGCTGCCAAAAAGGAGCTGATCAATCACATCAGTTTGCAAAGAAAAATCTTAGACCAGAGAGAACTTCTGTTCTTTAACTTTAACTCAGTCTCTCAGATAATCAATGGCAAAGTTTAGATTAGCATATCAATTTTGTGGTTTCTTAATCAAATGTAGGGTGCTGTTGTTATCAGAGGCAATTATGGGATTTAACTTTGGTAGAAGGCAAGGTGGTATTTCAGTAGTGTCATTCTTGCCTTTGATCAAAGATACTTGTGTTCCATTTCTCAGTCAATGCACCTCAAGCACAATTATCATGTTGATGCTGAACACTCTATGCCACACTATTCTTTGGAGTGGGTACAGATTTAGATTTCTTCTAGTCAGTTATCCAAAGAATGGCGACTTAATAAAATGCTTAAATTATAGAGTAATGTCACTGATGTCATGTGAAAGTAAAAGTTTGCTGGAGATATCTAAAAATGGTTGCAACAGTATATTGGCAGGGAACTACCAGAGGTTAAAGTTGGAGTCAGAAGACTTGGAATAAGGCATAGTATTGCTGATATCAGTTAGATCTCCGTTTAAAGCAAAAAATATATAAACATGATGTTTACTTAGGCTTTATTGACTATGCAAAACATTTGATTGTGTGAGTCATAAGAAACTATGGAAAAACTTGAGAAAAGTAGGAATCCAGAATACTTCACTGTTCCCATGTGAGACCTGTACTTGGATCAAGATACAGCTGTGCACACAGAGCAGGGCATACTGCATAGATTAACAGCAGGAGAAGCACGTGGCAGCTTGTACCTTCTCACATATTTGTTCAACCTATATGCCAAGCAAATAATCAGCGAAGCTGGAGTATATGGATAAGAATGAGGCATCAGCATTGGAGGATGCCCTATTAACAACTTGTGACATGCAAACGACACAAGCTTCCTTGCTGAAAATGAGGAGGATATGAAGTACTTGCTAATGAAGATCAAGGATGCAGTCTTCAGTATGGATTACAACTGAATGGCAAAAAGACTCCAATCCTCACAATTGCACAGATAGTTAACATCATGATTGAAGTTGTCAAGAATTTCATTTTGCTTGGATTCCCAGGTAATGTTCATGGAAGCAACAGTCCAGAGATCAAATGATACATCACATTGGGTAGATCTGCTACATGGTGTCTCTTTATTAGAATTAAAATCACTATGTTATTTTGAAGATTAAGTTGTACCACCATGAGACATGATATTTTCAATTGTCCCATATGCCTGTGATAGTTGGGCATTGGATAAGGAAGACCAAAATAGCATCAATGTCTTTGTATTATGATGCTGGCACATAATATTGAAAGTACTGTGAGAACAACAAATCCATCATAGTCAGAGAGATGTTTCATAGAGGCGAAGATGGTGAAATAGCGCCTCACATATTTTGGGAATTGGCATCAGGTGAATCCATGGAGAAGACATTATTCTTGATAAAACAAGGGGCACAGGAAAAGAAGAAGTCCCTGGCAAGGTGGATTGGTAAAATGTATGCAGCAAGGAGCTCAGACCTAAGAACCATTATGAGGACAGGCAGGAGTAGGAGGTTCTTCGTTCTGGTGTCTTGTAGGTTTACTATGAGCCATCATTGCCTAAATGGCATGCCACAGCAATAACAAAAACAGAATGTTGAACACATTTCTATTGTTTCCAAAACTAAGGCAAAGCGGGATGACATGGATGTCTACTTCAAAAAATCAGCCATTGAAAATTGTGTGAGTTCCAAGGGATCCACACACAGCCTACCGTGGTGATGGTGCAGGACCAGCGTCTCATTACCAGTTTCCACAGAATCACTATGAGTAGGGTCTGGCGTCATGGTAGTTAACAACAATAAGATGACAGGGTGCATATCTAGTTTCTGCCTTGGTTTTAGTGGGGGAAATCCACTCAGAGGATGTTCTTGTGCTTGTCTCTGTTTTGTCCAGTTCTACACTCTTTTATGTTACCATCTCTTAAGTTTCATCACCTTGTCTTTAGAACAATTATGCCAATACAATAATTATTTTTAAGCTATAGGATTAAAAACTAATCTTCAATTTCTTTACTTGCCATTCCGAGTGTCAGCATTAACATGTTGTTTTAAAAGCATTTCAAATATGATTTTTAGTAAGAGGTCTTAAAACCCAAAATATGAAGCATTCGTGTCTGTACATGTATAAATCCTACTAGAGAAAATATAATTTTTATGTATTTTCCTTCAAGATTCTGAGGCTTGTAACAGATTTCTATTATTTGGAACAATTGGCTGTAGTAGTAGAGATATGTTAATAATCTTTAGTTGTCTGTTTGTAGAAGAGGTATTACAAAGATTTTTATTTATGGAAATACTAATTACATTTATAAAGCACTAATGATCAAAGGTGAGTTGTCAGATGACCTGTAACAGTTTCCTTATTTATCAGAAATAAATTTCTTCCCAAGAAAATATGAATGTAGCTTGCAAGCTATATGGGGTTTGCATTACTTCATCAGCCATCCATCATAGCACAACTAATAACAGTAAGACAACTAACTCCCTTTTCTCATGGGTGTCAGGAGTGGAGAAACAAAGATGGAGAGGATGCTACTGGAATTGAGCATCTGATTCTGACACCCATATTCTTCTTTCCTGTTGTATCTCGTTACATGAACTTTCTTGTGCCTCCTTACTGGTTTTTGAATAGTCTTTTGCCACCGAGAACCCCAGTCTTTATATGCTTTGTCAAGATGGTGGTCATATATGTTATTCCTTTTATTTCTCTGTATTGTACAGAGGTTTGGGGTGTTTAATTTGCTTTGGGGAAATGCATGTTTTTTCCAAATACCATTCCGAAATGATTTCAATGATATTTCATTGTTGTTGTGCCAATTCTGCCTCACAGTGACCCAATAGACCAGAGTCAAGCTTCCCTTGAGGATTTCTGATTTTTAAATCTTTATAGGAGCAGTAAACTCATCTATCCTTCTCAGAAACTGGGAGGTTTGAACTGTTGGCCTCAACATACAACAAATATCAACAGTAGGCTCCACTTCAATTGTATAGCTTATAGGGAATGTGTCCTATTTTCCCATTTATTTTGCTGTGCGTCAAACTCGATGCCACATAATTGATGCCAAATCATAGAATTCCCATAGGCTAGAGTAGAACTACCTCTGTGCTCCCTTTCTACAAAGAGGAGAAAGCCTCATCTATCTCTCACAGAGCAGCGGGTGGTTCTGAACTGCTGATCTTGCAGCAAGCAGTTCGTTAAGTAACGACCCATGGCCAGAGGTATAGCTCAAGACTATTTGTCGTTTTTAAGATCCAGTACAAAATTGTCATGTGACTTTGCCCAAATGACAGCCTCTCAGGCTTCTGTGCCTCAATTATAAGATGCAGGTATGTCTTTTAACTCTTCTTTCATACCTATCGGGCAAGTTTCTTAATACCTGCTGTCCCAAAGCACAAACACAACAGCCACAAATTGCTGTGACAGCAAGCACACATAATTAGTGCGCTCCACTGGAAGTAAAGGTTCTCTCTTTGGTTTAGATTCTATGGGGCACTGGTGTTCATAGAAAAACTCTGAGGTAGTTAACAATGTGATGAGAATTGAAATTCACCTCAGAAGCTGTCTTCTTAATTTAGATCTAAGAATCACTTGATCAAAAACCATTTCTTTTCTTCCTTCTTAACATTCACATATGGGATAGCTTCTAGGAAAACTGATTATGAATGAATAATTAATAATCTGCTTAATAACCCTAAACATCCCTTTCATTGTCTCCTACTAGCGTTTGGTGATCTTTCACCTTGAGCTCTGCTTAAGAATACTTCCCTTGTCCATTATCAAAGAACGAAGGAATATTGCACATGTCTGTCATCCAGGCAGGTTAAAGCTCAGGGCAGCCAGAGACTTACATATTAGACAATAACCCAGGAAGTCAAGAGGTTGCTCATTTATCCATTTGTCACAAGACAGAGGTTAAGCACTTGAGATCAGTTCATCTCAATTGAATGCAAACTCATTTCTAAAAGGGAGAATTTGGAAAATGTATTTAGCTTCTCTTTGCTTAGTTTCTTAATGTAAGAAATAAGAACACTAATAGCTATCTTAACTTTTTTTTTCATGGATTCAACTGAATCACTATGAGTTGAAATAGACTCAATGATCTTTAGTTGTTTTTGTTTGTTTGTTTGTTTGCTTGCTTTGTATACCTTCCTGAAGAAGCCCTGGTAGCCCAGAAGTTCTAGCACTACTGCTTTTGACTCAGTTGGTGGTTTTCACTCAATCCACGGTTCCAAGTCAGAAAAAGGTAAAAAAACTTACTCTCACAAAGATTGCATCCTAGGAAAGTCTATGGGACTTTACCATATGAGTTTCCTTGAATTAGAATCAACTTGAAGGTACCTAAAATGATGTACCTCATTGAGGTGAATCAGCTCCCAATAAAGATTTGTTATTATTGAATTTTTTTGTGTGTGTTGAATCCTTTGGCAATTATTTAATAATTGGTTAGTTTTACAAGTCAATGTATCACATACATGTGAAGACTATATTCCTTGTGTTTTTCATGGGAGGTTATCATGTGATAAATGCAGAACCACAGATTCAGGAAGCAATTGATTGTGGATAATGGTGAAAGATGTCATCTAAAGAGCTCCATGGGTGCTTAAGACAGGAGAAGGGTAACTAGCTTCAGGTTTACAGAAGAACTGTCACCTGTATCAATTCCTGAAAGTTGAAGAGGTGTTCAAAGTGCAAGAGGTGGGCACGGGAATTGGCAAGGTGTACATCTAAAGACTTGGTGGTGGAAGCAAAATTTCAGATGTCATTGTTAACAATTTTCCCCCCAAGAAATCTGAGTGGGGTGTAGTAAAAAGAAAACAATACGGTTGCGAGTGTCAGCTTATGAAAATCTTCACTAAGCCCTCCAGAAGGCAGAATAGAATGAATAATAGAGTTTAAGAAGGAAGACAATCTATTTATTTTCTTCTCTCTGAGGAGGGGACTTGGGAAAATATAGTACAATGTCAGTGACTACAGCGATTCCCTCCCCCAATTCACTGCCATCAAGTTGATGCTGACTCATAGCAGCACCATGCAACAGGGTAGAAGTGGCTATATGAGTTTCTGAGACTGTAACTGTTTAAGGGAGTAGAAAGCCTAGTCTTTCTCTAGAGCAGCCAGTGGTTTTGAACTGCTGACCTTGGTGATTGCACCCCAACGCATAACCACTATTCCCCTCGGCTCTTCTCCTCAGTAAGCACGACAACATCGTAACACTATAATTTGGATTGGAAATGACCAGGGAGACACTGAGTTTACCAGCAGTTTTCTACTTACAAGGACAGAGTGCAGCTAGTAGATTCAAGAGATATAAAATGAATGCTATGGGAGTATTTGATGAATAATGGGATTGTTGTTAATTGTACATGAGAATAAATCACAACACTGTGCCAAAGGCAGGTGTGTAGGAGTTGCAGTTATCTTAAATAGGACAACAGTCATCAAGATTGGTTGAGGGGAAATTGACTCTTAAATTATCCTTCATTTCTACCATGAAATCGACTCAAGATCCTTTTAGTAACGAGACCTTAGAAATACAGGCCCCTGTCCTGAAGGGTTGAAGACATTAAGACATTAGTGACAACATGTGTGGAATTGCTGGAAAATCAGGGATAATGTTAAATCTTTGTAGACAATTCAAATTATATTTTAAATCATTTTATGGCTTTTCTAATTGGTAGAATAATTAATATTCTATGTACATTATTGCAAGTTTGAAGAAATTTATGCTTATCTTGTGATTCCAGCACCTGGAGATCATAATACTCATCATACTGTTGTATACCCTTCCTACCCTCTAGAGACATCAACTCAGGTGCTGATATATGTTTCTTGTAATTTTTCATATAACACATCATTTATGCTCGGCATATGGGCTGGTATTGGTAGATAGTTCTAGTTCTTTTTAAGGAATTTCTTTGAATCCTGTGGAGTAAACATCCATAGGAAAAATTCTTACATATGGAGTTGCTGGCTCAGGCATTTAAAAATGGCAAGTCAAATTTTTATGTCTGATCTAAAATATGTATTATGAAAATGTTCACATAATTGTCATTGTTTGGCAGCCTTGTGTTGATTCTTACTTGTAGCCACCGTACGCAAAACACAACAAAACCCTGTCACATCCCGTTCTGCCATCACTGCTGCCATGGGTGAGGCCAGTTTTCAGCCACTCTGTGAGTTCCCTTTGTGGAGGGTCTTCCCTCTCCACTGTCCCTCAACTTTTCAGGCATTGGGGTCCTTTTCCAGGCTGTGAGCTCATCGGGTAGCATTTCTAAAGTACAGGGAACACCTTGAATCCAGGAGTAGCCTCGCAGTACTTCTCCCAAGACAGATCTGTGTGTTCTTCTGGCGGTCCATTGTCATTCTAATAGTCACCAGCACCACAATTGAAACGCACCAATTAGTCCTTGCTCCTTCTTACTTCATATCTAACTTTCACAGGCAAATGAGATGATGAAAAATGTCACGACTGCCTTCAACGGCACCTTTGCCCTCAAGGTACCACCCTTGTTTTCCAACACTTTCAAGAGATCCTGAGTAGCAGATATACCCAAGGCGATGTATGATTTCATCTCTTGACTGCTGTTTCCATGAGCACTGATTGTGGATCAGAGCAAGATGAAATCCATGACAACTTCAATATTTTTGTTTATCATAATTGTACATATTAATTCACTTATGAAGAATTTTGTTTTCTTTATGTTAAGTAATGAGGGTTGCAATCATTGATCATCATCAGCAAGTGCTCCAAGTCAGCCTTACTTTCAGCAAGCAAGGTTGTCATCTGCCTTCAACAAAAGTTGTTAATAGATCTTCCTCAGATCCTGATGCTGAATTTTTCATACCACTGCACTCCATCCATGTATAAACCCATATTTACATACACACCAAAAACAAAAACAGAAAAACCCTCAATACCATCTAGTTAATTCTTATACAAATTGCAGCCTGAAGGATAGAGTAGAACTGCC
>PVJH01005780.1:0-40757 GCA_004026705.1 Nesogale talazaci
CGTGTGAGGCAGACCGAGGAGCTGTGCAATGACCAGCCCAGGATTGACCGGAGCCCCCAGAAGCCCGCAGGGGAGGCACCGCATCTCCCTCTGGAGCCCTCAAGGGTAAAGTGACCAGACGTCCCGCTTCATAACAATTTAAAAATTGTTTTAAAATTAAAAGAAATATATTGCAATACTATTTTTGCATTCTATGAAAAAAATTGTTTGCTCCACATAAACTGAATTTTTAATCAAGAACCCGTTCCCCCTCTGCTCTCCCCCCTCCCCCCAGGTCAAAGATGTCCTAATTAAAATCTGGTCACTTTACCCAAGGGTCAACAGCCAGGCTTCTGGCTTCCAAAATGGTGAGAAAAGAAACTCCCCTTGCCTTCAGATTTGATGTAGTGCTTGGTAGGACACAAATACCATCGCCAGAGGAATTCCCAACGAAAAAGGGGGCATTTTTGAAAACACGACTGATGAGAGACATAATTTAGATGAGCATGCCCTGTCGCTCTGAAAGCGGTCGTTTCAATGTGTTCAAAGTCTCTGGAAAGGACTCTCAGCCAGACGACGATCAGATGAAAGTGGCAGAAAGGGAAGCAAGGGACCAAACTCCTCTTTTCTCAATGGAACGGGCTCTCAACCCAGGGAGCCCCGCCGCCCCCGCCCCCACCCCCACCCGCCATCTACAGCTGCAGGCTTGCCTCTACAGGCGGCTCTGTGGGCGCAGGAAACGGGCCGTGATGCTGAAGGGCCATGCATCCTTGTGTACCTTCGTGGTTCGTGGTTCCCTGGCTGTGCTCTGGCCTCAGACGCTTTTCAGGCTCTGGTCGCATTTGCGGGGAGCTGGCTTGGTGGGATTACACTTCTCTTCAGGGTAAGCTCTCTTTCGGAAATAATCACGTCCCAGGTCACGGCCCCCTCTCTTCTTCTGGTGCCTCCATCTGGACGTTTACCACAGCAACATCCGAAGGAGGACGCCAGAGATTGGTCAGGAAACAAAAGGGGGGCCAGGTGCCCACTCCAGAGAGTCCAGAGAGCTGGCCCTGTGTCTGGTTAGGGGTCAGGCTGACACTTCAAACTAACGGGGACCACCCCATCTATCTCTGCCACGCCGGGGATTCCGGACCAGGTGCCCATGAAATGGGGGTGGGGTGAAGGTGAAGATGAGTTCAAATGTGTAGGGAGTAGGCTTTCTTTCTGAACTGGACGTTGTCCTCCACTCGCCCAGGTAAGTAGCCCGGAAGTCTAGCTGTCTGTCTGGGCCTGCTTGCTGGGAAAGTATAAGATGGCTTCTGTCCCAGGACATCCAGGATGCAAATGTGCCCTGGAAGCGAGGAGGGAGGGGGACTACGATGACTCTTGGATGCGGCTTTGCAGCATGGCAGAAGCTGGCAGAGGGAGACGTGTGGGACATGTGGCCTCGTCATTGCCTTCTGAGTCACACCACCTCGCAGACAGCCTCTGCGCATGGAACAGATAGTCGGGTGGTGCTGGCGGCGATGGACACACGCAGAGAGGGCAGGCAGGCAGAATCGGTCACAGTGGAGAGCCACGGACAGAGAAGTTGGAGGCCACATTCGTTATCCTTCAAACCGGAGAGCTTTGAGATTTACAAGGTCTGTTACTACGCCCACGACAGCAACAACAAAATGCCGAGACTGTACGAAGCACCCTGCCAGACCCTGCCAGTGATCCGTAGACCAGTTTAGGGAAGCCCAGGGATTCACACCCACTGCTGTTGCGTCTGCTCTGGTGCGTGGTGACCTCATGCGTGTCAAAGCAGAACTCTGGCGCTTCTGAGGTGCCGCTGGGGCCACTTGTGCCTCCCACCTGTTTGGTAGCAGCTGAACACATCACCATGAGCACCTCCCATAACCTCTCCTCTGGACAACGCATGCAATCTGGGTCTCCTGCCTTGGCCTGGGAGGATAGAGACTCCCCTTGCCAGAAGACAGAGAAAGGAGGAGGGAGAGAGGAAACAGAGAGAGAGAGGCAGCTGATGTCAGAGATATACTGGCAGGCTGTGTGGGCACCCTGGGATGGTGCTCTGCCCATTGTTTTCAAAGTGTCATCTTAATTCCTTTCCCAGACAAGCAAATTAGCATGTTAGAGGGGGGTAAAGGGAATAAGCCGCCACTTGGTATAGCGATTCTGAGCTCCCAGACAGACAGTTTCCTATGAATGTCGAACGAGAGAGAAATGGAAAATAAAGAGCCCAAGATTTCTCCCAATTAAGCACATTGCCAACTGTCTCAGAACCTGTCTGATTTCCCTAAACCCCTAAACCCCTAAACACAGGGGCCAAGGCTTATGGGTGTGGCTTTTAGCAACACCAAGAAAATGTCACAGGAGGTTATCACATTTGCATAGAAGGAAATTGAGAACACAAGCAAAAGCGCAGAAATCAGCGAATCAACCTGGCGCATTGACTTTGGAAAGAGGCTGTCACTCACTCGCTCACTTACTCACACACATACACACACACACACACACACACACATGCACATACAGAGTTGTCACACACACACATATACAGCACTCTCTCTCTGTCACACACACACACACACACACACACACACACACACAGGGTGGTTCAAGATCACTTCTGTTTGACCAGACATGGGGTGGGGTAGAGGGCTGTCCAAATGTCAGGAGAGTCCTCATGGAAAGATGAGCACTTGGCACATTAGAAAGAGCCGAGAATATTTTGAGTTCTGTAAAGGTGATGAAAGTAGTCGCAGAACTGGAAGTTGAAGAGGAAAAGAACAAGTCAGTTGAGGGACAAAGTCCTGCTAGATAAGGAGAAGGTACAAAGTCAGGAAGCTGAGAAAAGAAGAGACTACTTCTAGGGCCAAGACACTGGGCTGGATGTGCACCGCTGGGTGGCCAAGAGGAGGAAAGTCTTAGGACAATGAAGCCAGAAACCCAAATGAGAGAGGTCTAGGGGAGACCGGGAAGGAAAGTCACAAGAAATAGAAGGCCAGGTAACATACCCAGTTCAGTCTGCCAGAGACAACCACTGCTGCTCTTGAACTGATGGATCCCCCAGCACATTCCTGGTCTCCCACTGAGGCTGACGCTGTATTTGAGCTATGCTGAACCACACTGACCAACTGGTCATGAACCACACTGGCTTCTTTGTTTGTTTTGAGCATTTTATCATTAGTAATGTGTAGGCAATATGAAATTTGCTGTTTTCATTCTCAGAGGTTCACGCTTAGATGTTCAGTTTTATGCTCTGCTACTAAAAACACAACTTTTTTTTCCCCAAACTAATGTGTTTTCCAAACTAAATCGGTAGGACCTTGAACTGCAAGGTCAGCAGTTCAAAACCACCAACTGTTCCTCGGGAGAAGGCTGGAGTTTTCTACTCCTGTAAAGAGTAAGTGTTGGAAACCCATAGGGCAGGTCTACTCTGGTTCTCGAAGGCCACTGTGAGTTGTCACTGATATGATGGAAGTGAGAGTGAGTTTAAAATTAAATCAAGGAGTTAAGTTGCCTGAATATATGGAATCAAATGCTGATTGTTTTGCTAAAGTTGACAGGAAAGAAAAAAAAAGAGAAAACCATGAAGTGTCACTGTAAAAATATGAAGGAAAAAAAAGGATCATACAGACAAAGCTCAGCAATTTTCTGACTTCAAGTGTCCTTCCCAAAAGCATGGATAAACTAGGTGATCCAGAATCTTGATAGGAAGCCTTAGAGCCACAATGGACAAAATGCTCATCTGTTCAACTCTTCTTCATCCTTAGAGTAAATTCTTATGATTTGTGAATTTTGAAAAGTATATGTAGGTATTAAAATATATCTGTGAATTTATAGGTGTGTAATCTTCTGGCCACCAAAACATGTAAAGATCAGATTTACAAAGACAATGATGATAAGTCAGTAATATCGAGAACTAAAAACAAAAACTTAGTCTCTAATCTTACCTCAGAACTACCCTTGTTGAAAATCTCGGACTACTTGCACGTGCTCTCATCAGACATACATATTTTTCCCTTTAGAGCGCCTGCCTTAGTTTGTAAAGGTGTAAGCATCCAGTGGTCTGATTCGACAGCACATGTGTGACAGCAGGGAGTGCTCATGAGTTGGCGAGAATGGGGCTATTTCCAGGACATTCCTGGCCTGGTACCAGGCACAAGGAAGATTCAATAAATATTTGTGTATTGGATGATGGAATTATTCAGGACTCTCTCCTAGGTGATCTCACTCACAACCATGGCTTCAATTGACATCTCTAAACTGACAATACTCGAGTGCAGCGGTTCTCAACCAGAGGGTCGAGACCCCTTTGGGGGTCTAACGGCCCTTTCACAGGGTCCCCTGTTGCATAACAGCCGCAAAATGACAGTGATGAAGTAACAACAAAAATAATTTTATGGTGGGAAGGTCACCATAACACGAGGAAGTATATGAAAGGTTGAGGCATTAGGAAGGTTGAGACCCACTCTAAGGCCTATCTCCAGCTGAGTCTTCTCCAATAGCCATGTACCCCAAAGCCCACTTAGCACTGCCACTTGGAAATGTTAAAGCAGCTCCACAGATCCCCAAGGTCACTTGTGCATTCCCTAGCCTGGTCCTCCCCCAGTGTTCTTCTCAATGGCCACCTGAATCACGGCAGACTTGACTCCTCCCTTTCCCTACCCCTGCATTACTGGCTCATCCCCAAAGCCTTTCTTTTTCATTCCCAAGATCCTCTGCATTGCAATCCCTTCTCTCCAAAGATCACCATGGTTAAGGCTGCAGCTTCTGGGAGTGGGTTGCCTGCATTTGAAAAGAGTTTCTAGTACTTACTAGCAATTTGTTTGACTTCTCAGTTCCTCGCATATAAAATGGAGTTGATAATAGTACCTATTTCACTGGCTTCTTAGAAGCATTAAATAAAATGGCGCATATAATGTACTTCTGTAAGTGCTAGCTGCTGTCGTCACAGTCTCCATGACAACACCCTAGCCCAAGCTACCATTATCCTTCATCAAGATCCCTGTAATACCCATCTAATAGCTTCCCACAACCATGTTTGCTTTCCTCCAGTGTATTTTTCACTATGTAAACCAAATGATTTTTTTTTTACCAACACCATTTCCCATCACTGATATGTTTAAACTAGAGCTGTAGCTTCTCACATGAGATGGGGTAAAGATCAAAGTCTTTCAGGTGGTTTAAACAGCCAATCCTGGGCACTCCCACTACTGGCTGCCTCTTAGCCCCATATCTGCCATGCATCTCCCCACTTTAGAATTTTCTAACAACACAGTCCCCTTTGTAGGTCCTTCTTCCCTGCACTGCCAGCCTCTTTGAAGTTGTATTGAGGACTTCACTGGTTCCTCTCCCTGTTGACTTCCCAGCACAAAGGCTTGTTCCTCTGCCTCCATCTCACCAATGAAACGACTCAGGCACATGTGTGTGGCATCTGTTGCTGGAGCCAAGGAACCTGTTTCCATCCTTATCTGATTTGGCCCTTCTGCCATGTAACCTGCTCACAACCTTCTACAAGGTTTTCTCTGCCTTGGGCTCCCTGACTTGACACTCTTAGTTCTTGTTTTGGCTTCATCTGGACCTCTTTATCTGTAGAAATTGGATTGGTCCTCCCAACTTCTGAACTGAAACCTCTTTTCTCTCCCCTACTCCACTCTCTGGAGGGCCCTAATGATTTGCATGGCCTCCATTAGATGAAATCTCCAGGTCTTTTTTCACTCCTGTGCTCCTGATCCACATTCTTCTATGGAAAGGCTTCATCAATACTTTTAAGCTACACATATAAATCTTTGTAATAGTTAAGGTTCATTATGCCAATGTGGCCAACGAACATGTTGGGTTCGTTGAAGGGCAGTTTAATTGAAGGCTAGCCTCGCCTTTTTGATCTCTTGTTCTCTGAAGGTCAGACCAGTGTGTCTTAGCTAGTTCTCTGCCTCAGCTGGCAGCTCACTTCCTGCGAAACATCCCTGAGAAGAAGCCAAAGGGACCTACCCTGATGCAGCCCTGGGTGCTGGAGAAGTCCAGTGGAGACCCCTGTCAGCACTGAGACGCTTACAGGCTCCCTGATTCAGCTTTCCTCCTGCAGTCGGGGTCACTGTGTGGTTTTGTGAGATTGAGGAGCACTTTGTATATCAGTGCCGGACATATGGGCCAATGCCAGATTTATGGACTTGGACTGGACTGGGTTAGGATGCTTTCTGAATGTACACTTACCCTTTCTATAAAACCCTTATAAAAGATGAGTGTCTCTGAATGTTGTTTCTCTCATCAACCCAGACTAACACAACCTCACATATACTTTTCCTATCTCTCGTTGTATCCAACAAACATTCAGCTCTTCAAGCAAAAACCTTAGTCATCCTTATTTCACATACTTTGAGGAAAGACCAGTCCTGGGGAAGGACATCATGGTAAAGAAGAGGGCAGGTAACAAGAGGAAACCCCTCAACGAGCTAGTGCTTGACTAACATACAGGCTGTGACAATGGGCTCAAACACAACGATTGTGAAGATGGTGCAGCCCTGGCAGTGTTTGCTTCCTGTCCAGTGAAGATATGACTTTTCCACAATCATATCTCCTCAAAAATATTAAGCAAATATTAGCAATCATTTGCCAGCTCAGAAGCCTAGGGATATTCTCCCTACAGGCTCCAGCTATCAGGTAGGGCTGACTCCATGCTGCTAGGACAATGGGTCACTTCCCTAAACCCTGTATGATCCCTAATAGGTGGAGTTCATAAGCTACTGTTAATGATCTCTAAAGAATCAAAGTACCAGACAAAGCTGTTTTTCCACATTTGTGAGTCTGGGGTCTGCCCTTATCGCATCCCCCTCTTTGCTGTCATGTATGTCCCCTTATTACTAAATAGCCACTGGGATAGCCTCTTCTTGTGATGTGTCTTTCTTTACCTGTAATGACGACAACAATGGGGCTCTTCTGTCCCAAAAGGTTGCATAAGCTTGGTCAAAAATAAATCTCTCTCTCCATGCGGACCTCCAAACGGAACTGAGAAGAGCGTGCTACCATGAAACATGTCTGACTCTATTATTTCTCTCTTTCTCGTGCTGTGACGTTACTATAATAATTAATTAATTATCACTGTGCAACTGCGCCTACTCGAACCTGCGATGTATCTATCAGAGACTGGCTGTCCTCTGATCGGTGTCATCGACCCCGGGGTCACTCTGAGTCAGGGTAGGCCAGACAGCTCGTTAAAGCAACCACCTACATTACTGTCAGCTCCCTTTGACCAAGATGTCCTTCCTCTGGTCCTTGCCACTGTTGTCAGCAATCAGCGGCAATAGCTCCCCCTGTGACTTTGCAGAGAACCCCTGTTCAAACTTGTCAAAGAAGAGGTTCAAAGGCAGGAAAGAAAGCCTTCAGACCATGTCACTCCGTGACCCTCTCGGAGCGACTCACCAGACAGAGCACGGTATCCAGGCGCTGAGAAGCCCTGCAGGAGAACACCTTCACAATTGTGCAGCGCAGCATTGCCTCAAACCTCTTCTTTTACTATAAAACCCCTTCTCCGTGACATCCTTCTTAATGTTTTACAGGACCTGTCCTGCTGTTTTAAAACACAGGGAGGGTTGCCTTCCTTCTCCATTTGAATCTAACGCGGGTAAGTGGAGTTTAAAGACAGTTTGATTTGTACGTGTGTATTTATTTTTTGCTATGAATACATCTCATGAATGTGGTGGGGCACCCAGGGGGAAGATTTAGGAAAACTTCTCAGCCATAAGCAAACATTTTAAATGTGAACAAACACTCCGGAGAAGCTTATGTATTCCTTGAGGAAATGAGGAGCTGGATCCAGTGAATCAAGACCACTGTCTTGAGAGACATCCGAGTCTGCAAAGGCAATATTTCACATCTACTTGGGTAAGTAGTGATGGGGGTCTCAACTCTATCTTAAGTGTTGGTTTCTCACTACCAGAGACAATAAGAATGAAGAAAACCAATGGATCACACAAATATCATCTCCATGATCCTGATGAAGTCCAGCTGCCACTACCAACAGTCGGATCCAAGGGTTCGGAAAGGGATCACATGAAAAGTTCCTGGGGAGGGGGAGGATCTCTACCACCACCTCCACCAGCACCAGCCATGTCAGACCTGAGAGGAGACCCCAGCACCCACTTCCTTGTCTCTCTTTCTCCCTGCAGATGGCTGCCAGCCTCCTTGGCCTGATTGAGTGACCGCCCAGCAAGTATGACTTGTGCCTAAGGCCCTGTTCTTAATCTCTCTGCTACATTGTCCTCCTTTGTCTTGCCCCCTGGCTACCATAAACACAGCAACACACATAACTTGTTCAAGAGTCTGTTAAGATGTGGTGGATCACTATGAAGTACTAGGTGTGCAGAGACATGCCTCACCTGAGGATATTAAAAAGGCACAGCAGTATATGACATCCTGAGGAAAAGGGGGAAGCAAAGAGGAAATTCACACAAGTGGAGGAGGCCTATGAAGGGACATCTATGTCAAATAAATGGCTTAATCGGTGGAGGTGGAAGTTATTGTGATAGCTCATTTGAGTTTGGTTTTGCAGTCCGTTATCCAGATGATGTCTTGGATAACAAGTAATTCAACGCATGGATTGAACAGAAATGATCAATTCTGACAAGCACCATTTGAGGATTAACAGGAGCTTCTATTTTTGAAGATTCCAGGTAGGTTCTACTTTGAGTATCCAACTATAATATTTAGAAACAGCTCATCTGAACACTTATTGTTGTAGGGTATACCTTAAACCTAATCTCTCTTTTTAAGAATTTGTTGTACAGCGGACCCATTGGAAGTGACAGAATCCCAGTGAGTTTCCCTGTATATATCCCTTAGCTTCTTTTCTCCCTCTCCTCTCCATTCCCTGCCTCTCTATAGACTTCAAAGTCTGCTTCTTTGGGGGTAAAAATGATCTTTCTTAGTTTTTTCTTTTGTAATAGTAGTATCATATACAATTTTATGTGATTGACTGACTTTATTAAGCACAATGTCTTCCAAATTTGCCCATGTTCTGAGGTGTTTGGCAATTTCATTATTTATCAGAGATGCATAAAATTCCATCATATATTTGTACCAGAATTTGTTTATTCATTCCTCTAAATATGGATGTCTTGGCTATTTCCTTTCCTTTGTTTTTTTTTTTTTTTTGCTATCACAGAAAGTGTTTCAGTGAACATGGATGTGCTTATACTGGTCTGTATTTTGTTCTTTGGGGTATACATGGAGGGGAGAAACTGCAGGCTTGTGTGTTACTTCTCTTGGCATTTGGTTAAGGACGCACCATACTGTTTTCCATAGTGACTGCAAAATTCTGCAACCTGCCATTCTGCACCTGCAATGAGTATTCCAAACTCTCCCATCCTCTCCTAGCTGTCAGTTTTCGAGTCCTGGCCATGCACCAGATGCTTCTCATCAGTAACTGCTAATGTTTACAGTGATAGGTGAACACAACCTCCAAACCAGAAGATGATCATCCGGGTGGTTAAACATGGGGCTCAAGGGCATACAACCAGTCATAGTGAAGCAGCATATGACTTGAAAGTCTAGATGACATTCACACCCAGTGCCATGATGTGATTTCTGATTCGTGCTCAGCCTTGAGGAAGCAGATTGCCACATCTTCCTCCCATGGAGGGGCTAGTGGGTTCAAGACTCTGACCAGGGCTGTGGAACAGCTTTTAAAACTACAGTCTTGTTTAGTTGTTGTTGTATGTGTTTCCCCAATAAATAAGGGATATTTTGCACCCCGGAGACACTGGGGACAGGGAAAACTTGGACATGAAATCTAAGAAGACAGCATCCTTTTCTTCTTTGGTCATCCCCACCTGGTAACTCACATCCCTGCCTAGAGCAGTGGCTCTCCACCTTCCGCATGCCGCGCTCTTTCCATACAGTTCCTCATGTTGGGGTGACTCCCAACCGTAACATTATTTTCGTTGTTACTTCATAACTGTCATTTTGCTACTGTTAGAAATTGTGCGACCCCTGTGAAAGGGTCGTTCGACCTCCAAAGGGGTCTTGACCCACAGGTTGAGAACCGCTGCTCTAGCTGAAGCCTCAGTCGGGGTGTGGTTACTGTCAGGTGTCAGTTCTGCGTCATGGAGATCCTGCCTCAACAGAGGACAGCACCACTGCTCCGGCACCATTCACCCCGTTGCTGATCAGCCCCAGTCCACTCTTGCAGCCACTGTGTCCCTCCGTCTTGCCCAGGCCTTCCTCTTTGTAGCTGACCCTCTACGTGCCCAAGCATTCTGCTCTTTCTCTTGTTCTGCTTTGCTCGAGGCCCTTCTGTCCTTGCCCCTCATTATACCATGTCGCGAGACATCACACAGCTCCAAGAAAGCTTCTCCCCTCCTTCAAGATTGTACATTCGTCCCCAGTGCCGGCTCCAGTTCAAATCTCTCTGTCTGACAGTCTAGAATGACCTGCCAACAACTTTCCCTTCCAGTCTCGACGGTAGCTACTTTTCTAAATCTAACTCACGCTCCAGCCAAACCAAACTACTCAGCACTGACCAATCTTCCTGCCTTTGTTCATGGTGTTTCCTCTACTTGGAAAATCCTCCTCTCCACAGTGCGCCTTCTTTAAACCCTTCCTATTCTCGGACCCCCCCTTCACTGCCATGCCCGCAGAGCACGTCTGAAATGGGACCTGTTTTCCTACACAAAAGGACAGTTAGGAGAGGTGCCCACCACAAGCTTGTTAATTACTTTCTAAAAATGCAACCAGCAAAACTTCCAATGGATGGCTTCAGTGATCTTTTTAAAAGAGAAGTGTCAAAAAGTACCTAAAGGAGAAGTGTCAAAAAGGGGGACAGTTGGACAGGCAAGAGAGAGGAAAGCATCCTTCTGGAACAACGTGACCAGGGCTTACTCTCAGGGTGCAATTGTGTGTGCATAATGGAAACCATACGAGAGTCAACACAACAGTCACAAGAAACAGAGATGGTTAACCTAGCCTCAGCCCAATGCAAGCACTGGCCCCGAGAGTAACGTAACCCATTACACCCTGCTCTGCGCACAGAATCGCAGCAGAGCTGGAGGAGGTAGAGGGTGGCTGAGTTGCTGTGGCTTCATGTGTGGCCATCATCACCCAGAGCAGACAGTCACTGTGGAAGTGTTGACTAGAGAGAGAGATTTGTGTCCAGCTTTCTCAGACCTGGTTAGTTTCCCCCAACGTCTCCTGCTTCCTTTGCTTTAATTATAAACCCACCAAAGCAGCCTTCAGGGAACTCTCTTGACTTTCTCTGACATCATCAGCGAGGAATCCGTCAGATGTCACCATCTGATATCATCATCTGGGAAGTGAAGCATGGACATCCATTCCCATTTTATCTACCCCAAGGGGCTGCTGGGAGGATTCAGAGAGACCTGGCATGCAGATCGTTGACCTGGGCAAGCTAAATGCAGGGGACGGAAATCAAAGAGCACATTGAAACTCTGTCAATTTCACTGTCAATTGCTTATACATTTGGTTTTGATGATTTCCTGGTATCTTCAGACCCTGTTAAAGGTGCCGACCAGGACCTGAAAAGCAGCCTTCTGGGAAGGGATGACCCAACTTAGTTTCGGACTCAGAACAGGCCTGGCCGCCCCCTCCCTGTCCTTGGGCATTTCGGCCTCATCTTACTCTCTGAAAGCCCCTTGCACTCCATCCTCTAGAGCAGTGGTTCTCAACCTTCCCCACAGTTCCTCATGTGGTGGTGACCCCCAACCATAAAATAATTTTCATAAACTGTCATTTTCCTACTGTTAGAAATCAGGTGACGCCTTTGAAAGGGTCATTCAACCCCCAAAGGGGTCGCGGCCCCTAGGTTGAGAAGCGCTGCTAGACTCCCAGCACACATCCTGCTCCATTTTTGTTCTGTTTTAAATGTACTCCCAGGTGGCTCTCTAGTGCCAGTTTCCTCCTGACAGACTCTTTGTTTTGTTTTGTTTTGGGGCATCACTGCCCTCTGGTGGTGGGAGTAGGAGGCCCAGCCTTGCTGCTGGATTTGAACCTCCAACCCAGTGGGTTGCAGTCCCTCATGCAACCACTACGCCACCGGGGCTCAGCCCCTGACATATACTCTTGGACTTAACTCACTCACAGAGATCAGATGCCGTATGCTTTTAATGAGCTGAAAGGGATTGGATCAAACCCACACAAAAGTGATGAAGCCCGTCTTAATTGGTTGATGGAGAGGGACAAGCAGACCCCTGGAGATGAGGCCATGGGGGATGAGTTAGGCACATGGGTCAACACCATCACAATGCCCTAATCAAGCCAAGCTGCAGGAGGGCTGTCCCGCTGCCCTAGAGAGAGGAGGGGGAGACCAACCGACAGATGGATGGGGCGGGTGCTTCCCCACTGACCTGGATCTCTGTCCGCACCGTGCATTTGACCAGTTTGAAGTTCTTCCCGGGATTGAAGCTGTTACTATAGAAGCAGACCTTGAGGATCCGCACATCCTCCTTTTCCACATCCACAGGTACCACCACCATGGGCTCTGGGGGGCCTTCGGGCCGGCGCAAAGTGCCCACCTTCACTCGGCTCAGGGGCTCGGACACCCCAGACATCCTCTCAGACTGCGGCTAGGACGAACACATCGCCGTGGAGTCCTGCGGAGACACAGAAGCACAGTCCTGGGGTGAGTCTTCCCATGGGCTCACACGCCTCCTCCCCCCACGGCAGCACCCACCAAGCTCTGAGACCCACACAGTCAGCAAGTTGGCATGTGCCCTCAAACGCCCCTCAGAGCCAGCCTGCTTTCTGGGCCAGGGAAGTCGAGGCATGAAGCAAGCATGAAGGTCCAGGCTCAGGTTTTCGCTGTGCCAGGTCCCCATCCCTTGGAGAAGCCACTTCTCCCCACCACGGTTTCCTCCCACGCTGCGCTCCTGGGCAAGGGGCCCACTTTTAGCAAACGCAGCTGTGAGAGGAGGCGGCTGCATCATGGCTCCCAGGCCCAGCTGAGCAGGAAAACATGGAGAGCGAGGCTATAGAAAATAGCAGGAGAGAAACAGGGACTGGGGGGAATGCTGAGAAGAAACAGAATTTGAGAATGGTTTGTCCTGAGGGAACTAGGAAGGGAAGGACACCTCCCGCCCCACACCACCACCACCACAGGAGGCCAGGCGATTGGTTGGAATTATTGTCTGGCCCACACCCCCAGCTTCCAGCAGGAACTTAACAAGCTGTACTGGTAGGAGGTCTCTGTCCACAGGAACTCATCAGAGAAAGGATCATTAGTTGCCCCCAAGGATTTATAAGGTACAGCGCCCTGCACCCTGTTCCCTGCAGCCTACGTGGAGAAGTCACTCTCTGGTGGAGGGGCCTGGGCCGGGCTAGGACAGGCTGCTATGAGGCAGATGTGTCAGATAGACCTTATGAAGACATGGAGACAATGTTCCAAGGATGGGAGGAAGGAGTACAGCATGCTCGTTTAGGATTGAGGCAGGCAGACAAGGACACAACAGCAGACTTGATCGGAAGTCAGAATGTGCGGCAAGGGACTTGGAGGAAAGGCTCTCCCATCTGCTCTATGAGCTGGCCTGACAGATATGGGGTAAGAATGACCATGAGTCAGAATGGAATCTGCAGGCACAGGCTTGGTTTGTAATTTCTATAGAAAGTCAGTCGATCTACTAAAATCCGTCTTTCTGTCTCGTTATCCTAGCAGTGTCTATGCCTCTCTTTCAACAACCATCTACTGAACACATCCTATGGTCTGCTATGTAGCAAGTAAGTTTCCTTCAACAAGAATTAGAAGAAAAACGTTTATTTGTGAGGAAAACCTGCCAGGAAAGTGAGAGATGTATGCCTAAGAGGGGGGAGGGGAAATCAAGTAACTCCCACCCCAAAAGGGGGAGGAAGGACTGTCAACCAAGTTGCTACTTGCCCTTGAATCCTGCTGGGGGAACCTGGGAGCTTGGGGGAGGATGAACTTCTTAGTGTTATCACACCCAATGAGGGAGGAGTATGGGATCTTTACACACCAACTTCTTTATGTCATGGGTGAGGGCTGCTGGGGTGAGCAGATGTTCACTTCCCAGCATTTCCCCTGGCTCAGTGGTGGGCACCAGGAGCCACAGACAGCCCTCTGGCACAGAGGGACACATGCTGGCATTTGGAAGAAGGCATGAGGACACTGAAGTGGCAGGGCTGATGGTGACGTTGTCTGCTCCTGCCACAGGACAGGAAGATAAGAGAAGGATGCCTTGTTCCTGAAGAGCACATCCTCTAGTGGGAGAGACCCCCAAGCAATTAAATACCAAACACTCACCACCTCCGTGATCGCAGAGGTGTCTGACCTGAGACTTGGTATCTGGCTCTGCCTGTTGAACCCATGGCCCCCAGACATCTAGTGTGGAGGCCGGAGTCTTCACGAAGAAGTTCTGCTAGTGGGTATTCTTGATAGGGAGAAAGTGGGTGGCGTGGTGGGCTATGCCTTGAACTGCTAAAGATGAGGCTGCCTGTAAGGATTTAGTGCTGCACACCCAAAGGGGCAATTCTCTTCCATCCTCAAGGGTCACTATAAGTCACAGTCGACTCTGTGGCAATCAGTGAGTGGGGGAACAAGTGAGGGAGTAAGAGATTGAGCTGGTGGATGACAAAGGGCCTGCCTTCACAAAGTCAAGTCCGTTTTGAAAACCATGGCAGCAGCTGTGCTGCCATATCAGCTGGTAGTTCTCTGAGCGGATAAGAGGGTGTTAGACTTCTGTCCACAGCTAGCACCACAGGGTGCCTGTGATCCTTTGACAAAAGTGATGAGCTACCACCTGCAGCTACCCCAAGACATCAGACACCCCTGGACACAAATGTGATTCCTCAGGGGTTCTCTGAAACAGCCCGGAAGAGAGTTAAAAGAGGATAGCTAACGAAGAATCCCACGTCATATGGGAAGAATCCACTTTCCTTTATTAGGCTTAAAAAAGAGGCTGAGAGAAGACCGGGTATCTCTGAAGTACAGACC
Source organism: Nesogale talazaci (assembly GCA_004026705.1). NCBI lineage: Eukaryota > Metazoa > Chordata > Mammalia > Afrosoricida > Tenrecidae > Nesogale > Nesogale talazaci. Next base: position 14,924 of record PVJH01005780.1, read on the forward strand.
TGAGGGGCAGAGATGGAGTCGAAGGGTTAGATGCCTGTGTTCAGGACAAGCCAAGAGAAAAGCGGGGCAGGACAAGGGAAGGGGCTTGTCGTCATGCATTTACTGCAGTGCTACTGCTTTTGATGGTGCAGTGAAATATGGTATTTTTATACAAAAGAGGAGAAAATGTGAAGATGGTCCAGGGCTGTGCAGTGTTTTGTTCTGTTGGGCATAGAATAGGGTCCTTATGGGTTGGCACTGACCCTAGGCACTTAGCAACTACAACAAATGAGAGAGTACCCCTCCAAAATGGAATTTTCCCCCCAAAGGTATGTACTTTTCTTTTTTTAAAAAAAATAACCTTATCACCTTCAAAGAACTCTCCATTACTTTTAATAATACACTTGTCAAATCTGCAGTTCCATCCTTGGAAACATTTTTCAAACTCATATGTTTGGATGGTTGACAGCACCTCCCTCTTATTTTTTTTCTTCACATCTTCTGTGTCATCAAATCCCTGTCCTTTCATGTCCCTCTTCAGTCTCAGAAACAAACGGATTGAGGTCAGGTGAGTTGGGTGTGTGGAGCTAAAGAGGCATGCTGTTTTTTGCCCCAAACTTGCACACTGAGATGGCTGTATGAGCAGGTGCATTGTTGTGGTGGTAAAACCAGTCCTCTATCTACCACCAATCAGGCCTTTTCTTTTGTTACACTGTTTTGCAATCTTTTCAGAACCTCTAAATAAAACCCTTGACGGTCTGACTGGTGAAATTAACTCCAAAAGCACTATGAGTGGACAGTTTCATCTGTTTGGAAAGTTGCTTCCCCCTGATACAAGTCCTTGAGATCAACTGCCATTTCATCTCTGTGGAAATCAGAAAACCACTTGTACACTTGCGTTTTTGCTATAGCCCTGTCCTTGTAAGCTATGTTCCACATCACAACAGTTTCTGTGCAATTTTCCCAAGCAGGAAACAAAATTTCACAGCCACATGCTGTTCTCTTAAATGGACCATCACAAAAACGAGGCTCAAAAGAAACTGCTTTTATAAAAAAAATTCACTGTGACCAGAGAGGACCTTCCCAAGAGACACCACTGAGTGCATAACTCAGAGTGAGTTGCTTGATGCTCACCTAGCAGGGAGAAAATGAGTACTGGGAAAGCTAGAGCTTTTTTCTGTTTTTTTTTGTTGTTGTTGTTGGGGGGGGGAAGGGGAGGTGAGGTGGGAGAGCACCCCCCCCATATATATGTAAGAACATGGTGAGGAGATCCAAAACCTAATAGTGGCCCCTAACACCCAGCCTAACTGGAGAGCATCAAGTCCCCATTCTGACCCTGACCAAAGGGAAATATTCAGACTTTGCATTTGACCATGTTCAGCCACCCTGACTGCCAGATGCAAATGTCACCAACATGTCCGTGGTCACCGGTTTCTTACAGTCCTTTGTTTTTCCTAGCCCTTGATTTGGAAGTCAATAGTCACCGGGTCATCATGACTCAGCTAGAAATAGTACAGCAAAACCCTGGATCCCATCTTTATTTTCAACTTGCTACACATCCTCCAGTATTTCACTGCTGGAGTAATCATCTCTAATAGTGTTGCTTCTTCAAAAGGTAACTGTAATTTTAAAATGAAACCAAACACACACGGTTTACCCAACAGCCTCGCTGGGACTGACTGTGCCTCTCTTACTGATGGGGAAGCATACTCAACATCCACTTTACTTGTGAAGCCACTTCGCCAAGGACTCGTGCCTGTGAAGGAGTAAACCGGGATCCCAAAGTTGACTTGAATCCTAATTCAAAGTTTTTTTTTTATTATTGTGTTTGTGTTTGCTTCCACCAGCTGCCTTTGAAGAAGGTGATACCTCCTGGAGGATGACAGAGACCCTGTATCTGTACTGGTGCCAGCCCAGTGCTGAGTCTGCCCCATCCATGAAGGATCCAGATCAGCTTCTCAAGTTAAGACTTTCTCTGGAGAGATCTTTCAAGGACTAGAAACCATGTTTTGCTAAAAAGTCCCCAAACCCAGAGAAGGTGGTGCCAGCATCTCTACTCATGGCATGGCAACTTTCTCATGGGCACCCACGAGGCCATTCTGCTCTGGAGATTTGCAATGAGCTGCCCAGGGATTCCCAAAAGCAAAGTAGCTGTTTGGAGTCCCCAAACAAAGGTGTGCTAAAGAAAAAAATCTCAGCCACCTGTCTTCAAGGCCGTGGGAGATGGTTTCTCTGGATCCCATTCTCTCCCTGTTTCCATGGTCACTCTGCTGGGTTTCCGGATCCAGCTTTGCTGCAGAGCAGTGTTGTGAGGGTGAGGTGAGAACACATACATGAACACTCATCATCATTTTGATCAGAATAAAAATGGATGAAGGCTTTACTATTATCTTTCTCTTATTGCTATCCCTCACCTACTTTTCCACATCTTGACTGATGACCTGATACCTCTGCTCTTTTTCTGCTCTGGCAAATGACACACCAGAAAAAGGAAGAGACAAATCCTGTTTGGCACCATTTTCCAATTTCCATGGTGTAGGTAGTCCCTCCATGACTGATTATAAGCTACCTGTGCACATCACTGAACTGAGTGGGGAAGAGAGACCCATCTGTTCCCTGTTCGAACAGAGCTTGAGGGTTCCTCTGAATTTCACCTGAAGACTCCAATGTCTTACCAATAGATAGTTTTTAGTTTCTAAAAGTCTTCTGACCCTTTATTTGTGAGCCCAAAGCCCTATGTCTTTCTCCAATCCAGACCTTCCTGGCATGCTCAGCCCTGGAAACCCCTCCCCTTTGGGCCTGGCCTGCTGCTGAGCAGTGTCAGAGAACAGAAAGCTCCCAGAGCATGAGCAAGAACCCTGGCTCTGATCCAGCTCAGGCTCCAGCCTGCCACCCAGATCGGCCGAAGTCAACATTAAAGAATAACAAACACAAGGAAATGGGCTCAAATTAAAACAGGAAAGGTTCTGATTGGCTCTAAGAACTTTTTGGCCCCAACCTAGGAAGGGTCTTGAGGGAGGCTGTGCAGTCCCTGCCAGCCCCTCCGGGCTGTCACCAGGCCCAGTGCCTTTTATGCTCCCTGCACAGGGAGAAGATAGGGCTGTGATAAACATCTTCTCTTACACACACACACACACACACACACACACACACACACCAGTTTTTACTCTTGAGGATGTTTTCCTGTAATGTTATTTCTTATTGAACACATAGTAGTAGGTGTCAGAAGTTTTCATAAATGACCACTGATAGCCCAGAAAAAAATTATTTGGGATAGTTCCTGTTAGCGTCATCCCACAAGAAAGGAAACTGAGACCTAGAGAGAGGAACTTGTCAAGATCACACCAGCAATAAGCAGTAGTGCCTTGGGGCTTTGGGACCACCATGCTGTGTGACTCTAGCACATAGTGAGTAATGTCTCCAGAGTTGTGTGACACAACAACCCAAGGACATGTGCTAGGGATCCAGGCTGGAATGACTCAAACACATCTGGTCTCTTCTCTTACATCACACTGCCTTTCAGACTCATGGTCCCCCCCCCCCCCCTTTTAGGGCTTCTGCAAATCAATGTCAGGGTTTTTCATCTTCAGGACAACTGTACTTGGTACTTAGTACCCCCTTAGTACTCTCAATGTCTGAACTCATTTCTGCCTCTGTGAGAGACCTCGCTTCCATGTCAGTAGCAAAGAAGTGAGGGCAGGTGCTACACGCTGCCACAAGGTTCAGGAGTTGGTGCCCGGGGCTCCTGAGCTGACTAGCTTGGATAGCTTGAGACACTGGGTGGTAAGTTGATGGTGACTACTGTTGATTTCTTTACCTGTCAATGGCACAATAGTAGAGAATTTATCCTAAGGCTCATAAAACTCAACTTGAAGGGTTCTCTTTCATTCTAATATGTATCCCTTTTTTTTGGGGGGGGGGGAGGAGCAACACTGCCCTCTTGTGGTCGTGGGAGCTACCCAACACTGCTCTTGAGAGCCACCACAGGATTTGAACCACTAAGCCCTTGAGCTGCAGTCCCGCATTCAATCACTTACACCACCGGGCCTCAGCCCTATGTATCCTTCTGTGCTTCATCCTTGCTTTTGATTTTATCATGCTCATTCATTGATGAGATGGCAACACTGGGAAGTAATTCCATTTATCACAGCAGATAAGAAAATAAGAGATCTAGGGAAAAATACAACCAAGTATGTGAAAGGCTTAAATAATAAAAGCTATGAAACAATGCTGAAAGTACACCAAAGAAGACAAATAAATGAAAACATACTTCATGATCATGGATTGGAAGACTTTATACTGTTGAGGTCAGTGCTACCCCCCAAGTGGCTTATAGATGCTATGCGATCCTGGTTAAGATTTCAATCCCACCAACCTTCTTTACAGAAAAAAATCAATAAAAATCCCAGCTTCATATGAAAGAGCAAGAGGCCTTGAACAGCTAAACTTAAGGTTGGAGGAGAAGAACAAAACAGGAGGACTTGTATGTCCTGATTACAGTAAGCACAACAGTTTGGTTCTGGTAAAACAATAAGCAGATAGATGAATAGAATTGAACTGAAAGACCAAACATACATGCATACATCTATATGGTCTACAGACTTTTTACAGGGAAGCTAAGTCCATTTGAAGCAGCAAGAAAGACCTCTTCAGAAAGGATACTCATTCTGAATAGAATAGAAGGAAATGTGGAAGCAGACCCCCAACCCTAAGCGAGATGAGGGTTGCTGGTGGGAACGAGACTGGTAGACCCCGTACACTGTGACCCTTCGCCACCCTTCGGTGCCGGAACTGCACTCATTCTCCTGGTAGAACAACCAGTGGTTTGAGAACAACCAGTGGTTTGAGGCAGCGCCTACCCAAGAATAAAGAACAGGGTTCAGAAAGGAGGAGGGACAGAAACGGGAAACACTTGGAGGAACTCTGCTAAGGATGGTGAATTGAGAGGATTGCAACGGATGAGTTCGAGCAAAATGCTTGCAAAAGGTCAAATATAAAACTGATTGTGTATAATGACACCTGTGTCATGACAAAACGTTTTCTAAAAATGGTTCTGGAACATTGTATTTCCACAAACAGAACAATGAAGCAGGATCCGTGCTCGCATCATACACAAAGCACATTTCAGAACGGACTAATGACCTACACGAGCAAACTGAAACATTAGAATGCTTAGAAGGAAAATTTCAAGGTTGATGTCAAGCTTAGCTTCTAACAGTAGAATTTTAAAATACAATAACAAAAGCAGAGACAGCAAAGATCAAGCATAAACAGGACCACCTGAAATATTCAAAACTTTTGCTCATCAAAAAGAATTGGCCAAAACAACGTGAAAGATAAAACAAGCTACCGATTGGGAGAATAGCTTTGAAAACCATATACCACAAGAATCTAATGATAACATACATATACATATATATAACTTCAACAACTTGACAAAATATAAATCACTCAATTATAAAACGGACAAATGATTTGTATAGACATTTCATTGAAGAAGACAGTCAAATGATCACATGGAAAGGTCCTTAGTGTCATTAGTCATCAGAATGATGCAAAGTAGAACAAAAATAGAATGTTATTTCATTCCCACTCAAAAGACTAATAAACAACAAGCAGACAAACAAAAACACAGAATATAACAAGGGTTAGTTAGGATTAAAGATGTGGGGAAACCAGAACTCTTACCCATTTCAAGTGGAATTACAAAATGGTACAGCAGTTGTAGAAAATAGTGTGGCAATTATTTAAATTAAAAAAAACCCAGTAAAACTTACATATGATCCCTCAGAGGATTCCACGTCTAGATATATATTCAAAAGGGTTGAAAGCAGAGACTGGGACATCAATGTTCCTTACAGCACTATGCAGAGTAGCCAAAAGGTGGAAAAAATCTAAATAGTCACCAGCCTGTGTCATGATATTTAGTAGTTTGACAGGAAGTTTATGAATCTGTATTTTACCAGCCAATCTTGGGTTCATCTGCCTCTTGTTTTCATGTGTCCCAGCTTTACATAAGTCAGGGGAAGCCTCAGACTGGCACCTGACCTACAGACTTGGGACTTGTCAGCATCTACAGCAGTGTGCCCAGTATTGAACATTTTGATCAAAGATTCCACAGAAAAATCCTGATCAATGGACATTTTAAAATTCTCATCGATTCTAGAAGTCCAGCAACCATAGACAATCCTTGAAACAATTTTTTTTCTTGCCGTGAGATCATCTTTAAACCTGAAACCCAAACTTATCACCTGAAATCTTAAAAACCTTAAGAGCTTAACTGATTAAAAAAAAAAAAGTCTGCCTTGAGTATCATGCTCTGCTAAGAACGATGCATATAAGATCAGATTAACAACAGCTACTTGAGAGATTAGATGGGAAGCCTAGCTGGCTGTGACTATGTTCATGGGGCAGAATAACTCAGAAAGGAGGGTGAGAGTTGTACAACTCAAAGAATACAATCAGTGTTACTGTACACGCAGAAGCTTTTGAATTGGCATCTGATTTGCCTTGTATGTGCTCATCAATAACCTTGACGATGATGACAACAACAAATTAATTACTTAAATACTAGCAAGTACCCAGGGGGAGCCAACTGGAGAGCAAGTGCTTGTTTTTGTTTATGCATTTGTTTTTTCCCAATCTCAGCTCTCATTTTGTAGAAGCTAAACTGGCCAAGTCATTCCATGATCAGATGGTCTGGCTGATCCTCCAGTGTTCCGAAGCTGCCTTTACCTGTGGTTGTGAGGCTCCATCCCATAGTGACCCTGTGTGCAGTGGAATGAAACACTGTCCACTTCTACACCACCATGATTTTTAGGTTTGAGCCTATTGTTACAGTGATTGTGTCAGTCCGTACTGCTGTGGGCCTTCCTCTTTTTCGCTGCCTCTCCACTTTACCAAGCATGATGTCCTTCTCCAGGGACTGGTGTCTGCTGATGCCATGTCCAAAGCATGTAAGATGAAGTCTTGCCATCATAGCCTCTCAGGAGGATTTCTGACTGCACTACTTCCCAGGGAGATTTGTTTGTTCTCCGGGCAGTCTGTGAAACTTCAAAATTCTCAGCCAGCACCATAATTCAAATATATTGATTCTTCTGAAGTCTACCAGGAGTGGGGAACCTTTCCCCACCCTGCCAGGCTATCTGGATATTTACTATGTCATTTTCAGACCATTTTGGTCAGACATTTAATGAACTCAGCTCTCAGGCGATGGCTGGGAAGTGCTCTACTTTGGTGAGCACTGTGATGTTAGCTGGTATTGATGCCTCCACCAGGCCTCCTTGGTGATGACTCCCCACACCTCCTTGACCCCTGCCCCCCAGACCCACTCCCCTTCATGCTCTCATCCTTGTCACTCCTGCTCTCTGTTCTCAGAGCACACAGCCCTCCCCCTGCCAGTAGCCTGGTGGCGGCGTGGAAAGAAGCCTTGCCCGAGGTGCTCCGAGCACCAGCCCTTAGGATCCAGGCGCAACAGCAGTATCATGAGATACACTCTATTTCCACTCTGTGTCTGAGTCATTTCCCCTGACCGTTTCCACATCAACAAAATGGGGAACGGACGCCTTTCCTACTGCAAAGGCCTGCTGAGTACAGGCACTTCACTTGTCAGAAATGACCTTGTGGTCACAGAAAGCTGTGCCTGTTTCTGGGCAAGACCGAGTCTCACAGGCTCCCCCCCACCACCCTTTCCTCAGCCCTTTCAGCTCCCACTTCCCAGGGAGGGGGGGGGGTAGGGGAGGTGGCATTCTCTCCTCTTCCCGAGCTGCTCTCTCCTTTCCATCCTTCGGTTAAGCCCTCCTTTCCAAGCATCCCTCCCTGTTACCTTGAGAAGGAACAAAAAAAGCGTGTGATTACCACCAGCTAGAACTCAGTGTAATTCAAAAAGCATTTATTGAAACGCTCCCACATGCTTCAGCGGCCACCTCCGCACTCATTATCCACTCGGGATCTTTCTGCTGCCAGCACCCACTGACTGAGAGGCCAGCCGACTTGAGGCCGGCTCTCTGGAGAGCAGCAGGCAGGATCATGTGAGGAGGACGCACATGACCCGGAGCCTCTTGTTCGAGTTTACCTCCACTCTCTCCGCAAGTTCAAGGCCTTCAGTCCCAGCAGAGAGCTCTGTTATTCTTACTTGCTGTTTGAGCTCTGGGTGCTAACGATAAAACACTTGTTTCTTGAAAAAGCCCACTCAAGTGACTTTGAGCTAGCCTGTTTTCCTTCCTCCCCTCCTTCCTTCCTTCTCCCTCCTTCCTTCACTCCCTACCTTCTTTCCCCCTTCCTATTCTCTCTCTCTCTCTCTCTCATCAATTTCTGTCTCTCACACTTGCTGCGAGCTGTTCCTGGGTCAGCCAGCCCCAATTCAGGGTTACTCCATGCACAATGACCCCCACCCCACCCTCCATTTCCATTCCTGCTTCAGCCCCAGGACGAATTGTGACCCAGAGGGTTTTCATTGGCTGATTTGGGGAAGCAGCTGGCAAGGCCTTTCTTTCCAGTCTGTCCTAGTCTGGAAGTGCTGCTCACACCTGTTCTATATCATAGCGACTTGCAAGTCTCCTCTGGTGGACGAGGGGGCCGCTGCACACGCAGTGTACTGGTTAGCAATCAAAGCCAAGTGTCTCTTACTGATGCCTTCCAAGGCACCAGGAGGCCAGCCACACCGTGGAAATAATGGAGAGCCTTGAAGGGAAAGAAACAGAGAAGGCCTTCCGTTGGTTTCTAAGGTGACCACAGCATGATCTACTAAGGACCGAAGCCTGTTGCGAGAGGATATGAGGAGACAGATTGCCAACTGGGCTTTGGGACAGCAGGAAAACTTGACAGAGCAAGGTGAGGAAAGCACAGTCAGCGTGACGGGAGGCTGGTGAACAAACGCACGGGAGAGGTTGGTGGAAAATGAGACAAGGAAGGTTTATAAGCTGCAGCTAAAGAGTTCGAACTTCATCAAAACCAGGTTTTCATTTGAAAAACATGACTCGGGCTGTGCTGGAGAAGGCGAGGCAAAGGCGCGAACTCTCTGTCAACAGAAGTTCGGGGAAGGGTCCGAACCAGTGCCTGCACCTGCGAGCAACTGGTTCTCCAGGGACGAAGGGCCTTGCCGGGTAATTTGCTGATCTCCGTGGTGTGAATGAAGTCCCTAGGTGGTGGCGAAAAGTTAGTGTGCTCATTTCCAATGGGAAGGTTAGCGGTTCCAGTCCATTCCACAAAACAAAGTTCTGGCAATCTGCTCCTGAAAATCTATTTGTGTCCTTAGCAAGTAGCAATCGACAGGGATCTTTCATCAAATTCCTAATGCCATTGTCACCCTGTCCTAGTATGTTCGTCTCTAGAAAACCATACAACTTTTAAAATAATTTATAACCGGAAACAAGAGATTTTTGTATAAAAAGATATCTCTGAAGTGTATGAAGATGATTGAAAGTTGAATTTTTTTAATGGTCATCTTTTTTTTAAAAAGATCAACCGTCGGAAAAGGTATGGAGCACAGCTCAACTCTGACACATGGAGTCACCAGAGTCCAAGCCAGCCGGAAGCCACTGCGTCTGGGTCTGGGTTTGGGTAGTTCAAATCCTGCCAGCAAGGCTGACAGCGAGCTGTGGTGCCCACACTGAGACCAGGCAGAGCGCAGCATCAGCTCCTGACTGCTGGCGCCATCATTCCCCTGCCATGAGCAGAGGGAGGGTCAGTGCCAGATGGGCAGGGCTCACCAGCACGGGCCCCAGCCCAGCTCTGAACCTTCACGTCTGCTTGGCCCTTGCGATGGCAGTTCCACTCGGCCTCTGTGGCGCTGTCAGGAAGCAAAGCTCTGGAGAAAGACTGTAAGGATGCACAATCTCAGAGGGTCACGATGAGTCAGGCAGGCTGCGGTTTTTACATGGCGCAAGCCTGCAGGGTAAGCACAGAAACATACGATGTGTTCTTTTCTCCAACAAGCTTCTCTTCTTCTCCCAACTCCCAAGTGTCGCTGTTGCTGCTGGGAATGTTAGAGTTGTGAAGTCAGCGCTGACTCACAGCCACCTTGGGAAGAGGCACACAGACGGTTGGTTGCCTGGCCCCCAGCCATCTTCAGGAATGACGGTATCCCCGGGCCCATTGTGTAGCCACTGTGGACTTGGAGTGTTTCCCAACCAACCCAGGAGACTGATCATCCAGGACTGTTTCAGGTGATAGTCTGTCAACCCCCAGAGGGTTCTCGCCAGGTGAGTTTTAGAAATAGATCCGCAGGTCGTTCTTCCTCATCAGTCTTAGCTGGCAGCACCACTGAAACTTGTTCACCAAGGGGGACTCTGCGGACATTTAAAATGCCGGTGGAATAGCTTCCTGCAGCCTGGCGACTCGCCAGTCATTGCTGTCCAGCAAACTGACACACCGTGCTCAAAAGCAGATTCTATGTCATCTTTAGCTCGGAACTAATTTTTTTCCCAGCTACTTCACTTTGAACCACGAGGCCAGCATGGGTCTGATGTGAGTGGGTTACACAGCTCGTTGGGCAGGAGAAGGTGATAGGTGAGGGAGTCCGTGCTCCATCCCATGTTCAACTGAGCTCTTCCCCATCTTCCTGAGCAGTTCCATGAGAAGCCTACTGATAAGCAGGTGGCTTCCTGAGTCGCCAGAAGGGTTCTTCCAGAGCTCGTGGTAATGATGTGACAAATGGGGCTGAGCCCCGGTGGTGTAGTGGTTGTGCGCAGGACTGCAGCCCACTGGGATGGAGGTTCAATTCCAGCTCCACAGGAGCAAAGGCTGGGGCTCCTACTCCCACCACCAGAGGGCAGTGATGCCCCAAAAAAACAAAACAAAAAGTGACAAATGTGGGACTCTCCTACAGATCTACCCTGCTCTAGATGAAGACCATGTGGTTTACCTGCAGCATGGTTTTAAAAAAAAAAATTGGAACTTCAGCTTATTGTAAGCTCATTGTTGATGTTATTAACTTAAAAAAGTTAATTCAAAGTTAAAGTTATTAGAAAATCCTTAAAATAAGGACAGTGTTCCACCATCATCACTATCACCATCCCCTTCCCCCTTGCACATATTCACACACACACACACACACACACACACTGCATAGACACTAGCATACCTACAGCCTCTGGGTGGGCTTGCATTGCCAACTGAAGTCAAACACAGAACCACTGTTGGGTGGTCAAGACTGTTAGAAATGATCAGCCAGACTACCTCTGCTTTCCTGATGGGACCCCAAGATTCTGCTTGAAACAAAAACTCCTTCCACATAAATGTATCTGACTCTAGCATGTGTCACTAAGAGTGATGGTAGCCTTTGACCCATTGATATCTATAATAATGACAGGCATGTGAGTCCCTGGTTCAAGTGGCTCCTGTGTTCAGCTGTGCACTGGGAGGGTGGTAATTTGAGTCCACCCAGAAGTACCTCAGAAGGACATCCAGCCACTGAAGGCCCCATCGGGCACAGATTGATTCTGATGCACATGGGGTCCCCATCACTTGTAATCAACTCATTGACAACAGGTTTTTAATGCTGGAAATGTAGCAGTATATTAAGGAGTCGTGTATGATATATTTTATAAACGTGGGGAGGGGGAGGTGATAAAAAGAAAACGCAAATATTTTTTTCTTTTTTAAACCACAAAGTACTAACACAGGTCCAATAGTACAGGTGGTGTCCCTCCTTGCCTGTCCTAACATTGAAAACAACATAGCATCCTCTGGAATGTTTCTCTACCTGCCAACCCCCCAATCTGCTATGTCTTGCAGATCCAGTACACACCAAAACAGTGCTTTATGCAAACACCCAGCAAAACCATCACACACAGCCCGGCACCCCATCTGGGCATGGCAGTTCTCAGCTTTCATCAGCGAGTGAACTGCACAGGACGCCAGTGTCGATGCCCTGTCAAAGCAGGCGGGATGTCACCATTGTGTGAGAAGACTTGAGAAAATTGAAAATAGAGGGAAAACGTCTCAGCAGTTATAAATGCTAATGAAAACAATTGAAGGTAGTACTGCATGCCTGTTAAGCAAGCCAAAAAAAAAGATCTGGAGAAAACAAATGCTTCTGTTTGTGGGCCTCAAGGGAAGCAGGTACAACGAGCAGCTGAGTGAGAACTAGATTTCTGAAGAGCAGGCTTGCTAGAGAAAACCACTCGCCTGTCTTGATCCGGTCACCTAATGTGGGGAGCTATTTCCCAAATGTCAAAGGGAGGGGGATTTGCAGAGTGCACAACTATCCCACGTAGAAGAGTGAAAATCAGTATGAAATGCCCAGGGGAGTACCTAGCCAACACCATATTAACAAACACTGGGATGAAAATATTTATTATGGCGTTACATGAAAATACGTATATATTTGAGACGACATAAAGAATACCTAGAACTAAAACTCATGGCTACGGAGTTGATTCTGACTCATAGCAGCCCTGTAGGACTGGGTGGAGCTGTGATTTTGGATTTTGGAGTCTTTCAACCTTTACGGAAGGTGTGTTCGAACCGCTGACCTTAGAGTTCCACAACTTGGTGAGTATCCCACTACGTTCCAGGGAGCCTTGATTACATAAAATTTAAAAAGCTCTTAGATCATCTTCCTATCATATTTATTAGATATATAATAAAATGTCATGTGGGTTCCACAAGGGTAAGACCTGGCCTTGGTTCCTCCAGCTTGGTGTTTCCCAAAGTGGGTAATGCCACCCCGGGGGCAGGGGGGAGCTGGCACAATCCAGGGGGGCTGCACTCACAGTTTGTCTTTGATTATGGGCAATGATATGAAATGATATCGTTGCTGAGTCATCACTTTTATCTGAAGAACCTCCTTGAGCATGGTCTGATCTTCGGTTTGGTTTGAAACTGTCAAAGGAGAAAGATGGGCCTGTCTCCTCCCATGCAGACGTAGTCTCGGAAAACCACACAGGCAGTGGTACTAGGTCCTACAGACTGCTGTGACTCGATAGGGGTGGGTTAGTCTTGTATTTGTTTGTTTGTTTATTTATGTTTTCTCCCACGGGGTAGCTGGTGGGTTCGAATGGCCTACCTCTGGGTCACATTCCAGCACTTGATCATCAGACAAACAGGGCTCTCAAGAGAGCAGGTAGGCCCCTGAAATCCTAGACAGCTGAATCCTAGACTCCTAGACTTCTGAATCCTAGGCATCTCAATGAGTTTGAGCAGGAGAAGCATGCTACTACAGAAAATCACTCTGAGCTCAAATAGTCTTGCTGGAGACCAGAGTGCCTGGCATGGTGCAGGCTGCTTGGCCACACTGTGACTCACTTCCCTCTGCAGCCCTGCAGATGATCTGCTCTGAGAGCTTGAGGCATGCACCCCCTTCCTCATGCTGCACACCTGCCACATGTGTGTTCTTTTTGAGAAATAAGAATCCTTACCATGCACAGAGCACTGACCAAGCTAGACCCTGGACTGACCGTGATCTCATTCAGTCCTGATAGCAGACGTGAAGGTAGGGACTTGCTGTCCCTCTGGTGGCACAGTAGTGTGTCATACATTGGAATGCTGAGAGGTCAGCAGTTCAAAACCACAAGTCACTCCAAGGGAGAAAGAGGAGGCTTTTTACTCCTGTAAAGAGTTCCAGTCTCAGAAACCCACGGGGGCAGGTCTTCCCAGCCCTCTAGGATGAGTCAGAATCCACTGGAAGGCAGGAAGAGTTATCATCCCATCTCACAGATAAGGCAACTGAGACCACGCTACAGAAAGCAGCTTCTCAAAGGTCACATAGGCAGTCAGAGGAGACTAATGGAATGATGGCCACCGGGGCTCTAGGGTACTGACTCCTTTGCCAGATCTCCCACCCGGATCCCCTCCCTGTAGCAGCAACCAGGAGCCGGAGATGCCGTGGAAGGAGGCCTCCTTCCATAAACACCTCAGAGAAATGTCTGTTGGGGTTCGAGATTTAAGGGTGAGAAAAGTGGACCATTAGATCTGAAACCTAGCCTCAAAAGGCAGCTGCCCCTGAGAAAACATCGAGTTGGCTGCAGGCATGTTAACGGATTGCCCTCTGATTCTGACTCAGAGCAAGCCTGTAGTGCAGAACTGTCCCTGGGGGTTTCGAGCCTGTAAATCTATGGGTGTAAAAGCCTCCTCTTTCCTCAGTGGAGTGACTGGCAGTTTTGAACTGGTGATCTTGCAGTTAGCAGCCCAACCACTATGCCACCAGGGCTCCTGCTGGCATATGGGAAATCATATTTATAAAGATCCAAAGCCAAGTTTTAACCCTGCCCTCTGAGGGTGGCCCCCAGCCTCCTGCAGTTTTTACCCGCATGCCAGGTGATTCTGGTGCACACCTGGGGGAGGGGAGTGTGTGGAGGGGGAACTGCTGCTTGGACACTGAGGGAGAGAGTGGAACTCCGAGAGGTCCCCGGAGTTCACTCTTGGCTGGAGCACAGTCTCCTGCGTCCAGGGCTGCTGCTTCAGAGCTGGAGCAGGGCGGGTCCCAGGCAGGAAGGATCCTCTCCTTTGGATCTCCTCCTTCAGGCACAGGGGTGGCTTCAGTTTGGATTGCTTGTTACCTAAGTCTTGGATTGGGAAATGGGCGGGGAAAGAAAGAATAAACGAAAACAAAAAAACCCCGCGGTTTCAAAAATTCAATGCTCAGAAAATGATGGGCGGGGAGTGTGGAATTTGCTGTTTGAAAACTCCAACCACGGTGATTCCAAGGCAGGGAAACCCTGCATACGCTGTTGAGAAATCCCCTCACTTTCCCAACCACCTTCCTGACCACCACAAAGCTGTAGGGGGAGATTCCACCAGGGTATTTCTTTTTTTAATAAAGAAAGGGAAAACACATTGAAAAATTATATGTCTTGAGTCTGAGAAATAGCATGATTCCTGCTAGCCTTCTAAAAGAGCTATCTATTGAAGACCCTGGATGGACCCCCAAATCAGGCAGACACCTTAGAAGCAGATAGCCAATCCTGGATGGGGAAAGGGCCAAGGGTCTTGTGAAGCTCATCGTTTGAGTAGAAGAATCTTGAAAAGGAGAGTTATAGACCCAGCAAAATGCCACCCCAAAGAAAACCAAACAAGAGTGCCTGGTGTGCTCGCTCCCCATCATCCTCAGTCTGGTACCGCGCCTCACCCACAAATCTTGTCTCTCGTAAGAAGCCCTTGATAAGGAGACGCTTCCATGCATCACTCCCATCGAGGCATTTCTGTCTCATGTGACACTATAGGATGGGGCAGAAGCGCCTGTGGGTTTCCAAGACCACCATCCACTGATGGGAGTAGAAAGTCTTCCCCTTCTCCCTGAGAGCAGCAGCTGGTTTTGAACTGGCAACGGTGTGGTTAGCAGGCCAACTCGTAGCCACTGATTCAGTTTTCCCTTTTCACGTTGGTTCTGTTTAAACAAGAGTCGCGTTGGCTACTTCTTTAGGAACATTTGACTGGAGCCTGAAGCCAGCGAGAATCTGGCTCCCAGCTCCAACCCCCAACACTCCCACTACCTCACTGCGTTGGGACTGGAGTCCTAGGATCACCTGGGCTCTACTTCTAGTGTGTGTGTGTGTGTGTGTGTGTGTGTGTGTGTGTGTGTGTGTATGTTTAGTCACTAGTTTATTAGTCCTTAGAATTATAGCTCAGTTAACAAGGCACAACTGCAGGTAAAAACATGTAAAATAATTTAAGAATCAATTAAAGGCTACTTTTATATATTTACTGAAGTGAGTAGCATAGCAAATACTATAATAAGGCAAAAGCTTCAATCACACAATTCTGTTTCAATGAAGTCATGGTAGTGCTTTAAAATTTCAGTTACATATATTAACACACTGAAAAACTAGTAGCGACGCGAATTTTGGGTCCATCAGTGGGCTCTCCTGTCCATAGCGTTTGCCAACCTGGGACAACCTCCTTTTTGAGGTACAACTATCCAACTCAGTCAGCAACATGGCTGAAATACTTGGAAGTTTACGATCTTCAAGGTGGATGTTTCCCTTGAGAGAAGCCAGACGTGTAACCCAGAGCGGATGACTGTGCAAAAAGTCTCCAGAATTCACATTGAATTTGGGAGGTGACCTCTTTCTTGCAACCTGAAGGCCCCCCGTATCCAAGCCAAGTCAGAGAGGCCCTGGGGTGGGTCCCGGAGATCCCCTGCCCAGAGGCTTCTTCCTGGGAGAATCCGTCTTCTCCAATTGCTACCTCCATCCTCCCATCACAGCAGGCAAACCCCCACATCCAAAATGTTCCATAGTCTATCACTTCAGCGCCTTCAACATCAGCACCCTCATTCTGGGGGATACAAGACAAGATGGAAGCTGCTAACAGGACAGTGGGCAAAAAGCACGGGGAGCCCCTGCAGACTCTCTCCACACTTCGGCGATCCATGCACCAGGGCCTTTCTAATGCCGCGCGATCACTGAGGTCTCCCAGCCACACAGGAAGTCCGCGGCCCACTTTCCACAACGGACGGTTGGCAGGAGGGAGAGAGCCAAGCCAAGCCCAGGGTGTCCAACCACAGAGAGGCAGACAGGCAGGTTGACACGGAACTGACGGGCAGCCTCCTCCTCGGAGGCATGAGTCAAGGTGGAGGAGGGGCGAGCAACAGCAAGGTGTGGCGGGAAGTGCTGGCTTTGTCCAGAGGCAAGTTTTCAAGGGCTCCCCGCAGCACCACGCGCGCACGGGGTGACTGACTAAGGAAGTGTCTGCTGAGTGCCACCAAAGTCCTATGATTTTAAATTCCTCTGAACTGGATCCAGGTGAAACCCCAGAAAGCTGTTGTCTTTGGGCCAGTCCCCTCATTTCTCTGACTTTGTTTTCCCCTCTGATAAGAGAGAGGAGCGGATGGGAGAAACATTTTTCCAATTTGAGCAGACATCGTTCAGACTTTTGAAAGTGGTAGGCTGGTTTCCGAGGAGGCTTAATTCTTCCTTATTTGGCCTTATTGCTATTATTATTTAATGCTTCAGTGTTTGTGGACTCCCGCAAACGCAGTGCTCACAACTCAGAATGAAGCCACGGGACGAGATGAAGTGATTTCCAGAATGCTCTCTTGGATGTAAAACTCTTGACTTAGCCAGTAGGAAGGGCCCTGGCTTGCTGAGGGACAGGAGAGAGAGCTGAGTGCAAACTATGAGTGAAAAGAACATCGTTAGAAAGAAAGTAAAAGAAGATTTGGGGGGGGGGGGTGGTTGTGGGGCAAATTCCTAACCAAACTCACTGTCTGAGTCGATTCTGACTCAGCATCCCCCTCGACAGGCCTTCTGAGCATGTAAATCTTCACAGGGGCAGAAGCCTCGATGTTCACCCACCAGGCCAGCTGGTGGGTTTGAACCTTCCACTTGACGGTTAGCAACGAATACTTCCCCACCACCAGGGGATATTCATGAAGAGAGGAAATAGCAAACAGGGCTGCTCTTCAAAATGAGGACAGAGCTTAAAGAGGCTATTACACCAGCCATCTGTCTTACTGCCTTTGTTTCCCAGCAGGACCCCTGGGGGTGCCGGCTCAGTCGCTGGACTGCCAATCAAACCCACCAGCCACTCTGCAGGAGAACCACAAGATGAGGTGCTTCTGCAAAGATTGAAGACCAGGAGAATCCTCCCGGGGTGGTGCTACTCTATCCTTCATGGTGGCTCTGGGTCAGAATGGACTCTGTGGCAGTGGGGTTTGGTTTCTCTTACAGACCAAGGCCTCCAGAGGCCTGACATGACTTTCCCAAAGACACAAAATGAGTCTTGATCACAGGAAACCCACAAGGGCCCGGGTATGAAGTAGAACCATGTCGGAGGCTGAAAAGTTTGAGGATGGACCAAGAGGCTCCTCTGAGTCTAAGGTAACCCAGCATGCTGGGTGGGTCACATAGCCCCACAGATGCAGGTTTACAGATAGAAGGAAGCTAGTCATGTCACCCAGAACCTTTCCCACTCACACCCAGTCTCTCCTTAAAGAATGAGGCCTCCCACTGCTCCCTCCCCCCCACCCTGACTGCTGAGACAGGCTATGTCCAGCCTGAATGTTCCCTGGCCCAGAAGCACCGTCTACATTTAAATGATGGCTTGTCTTGGAGGGGGCAAATGGGCACATACTTAGCTGCTAACAGAAAGGTTGGTGGTTTGAGTCTGCCCAGAAGTGTCTCAGAAGAAAGTTCTGACTTCTGATAAAACATCCACTGAAAGTCCCACAGAGCACAGTTCTTTTTGACACACATAAAACTCCACCAGGGCAACAAAAATAAAACAAAATAGAACTCCAACAACCAGTTCTCTCCTTCATGCTTAACCCAAAGCACGTGCCCTTTCCCATCCCCCTCTCTCTGGGGCAGACCTGCTCTGCAGCAGGAGAGGCAGTGGGGTATGGGCAGGGATCAGCAGGTCTGAGTGGGCTGGCTCAGACTCACACAGCAGGAGGTGGAAGCAGTCCTGGCAGAGGCTTCCTGACCCCACAGTCACTTGATAGCTCTTCCAAAGGTGGGATTTGGAGGGTGGGGGGGAAGGGGGAATCCCACACCCCATGTCCTCTGTGGCATTAAAAGCAGTTCCTTGGAGGTCTGCCATTTCAATGACAGGAATGCAGTCTCGCAGAAAGCAATCTCTTCATTCCCTCTGGGGGACATGTTTAGTACCAGAGAAGTCTTCCCACAATGTGCCAGAGAGCGTCTCTTCAGAGTCGATATCCACATGCTAGTTGGCTTCTGAGGCGACTGAGCACAGGCCTCTCCCCCCCAGCCTTCTTGCGCATTCAGTCCTTTGGGGTTAAAGGCAGGACTTTAGTGAGCCCGAGGGGTCAGAAGTACCCCAATCCTCCCAGAGCACGATCACCTGCTCTGCATGCACACTCGGATCCCAGACTCCTGAAGCCCACGGGAATCCGTGTGGAAGGGACATGCCAAAGCAGAGAGAGTCCCTAGAAGTTTTCACCGGTCACTCAGCCCCTTGGAAGGGTAATCGCATTAGCGGGCGGGGGGCAGGAAAGTTGGCTGGGAACTGGTTAAATCTGCTGCACAGTCCCCTGCTCTCTGGTGCTAGGTCTTGGGCTCTTGGGACATTAGTGCTGGCATGTCTCTGAGGGTCACACTTCCATGGATCCTGTCCACGGCACGGTCCACTCTGAACTCCGGTCTCAGCTTCTCTCTGAGTGGAAGGGCCACCCACAGCCCTCCCTGGCTCCTGCTGTACCTACTGAGCAAACCAACCTCCCACTCCGGGGTTCTATTCTTGGCTGTCAACATCGCTGTCACTTGTCAAGTACCAAGCTGCACAGGGCTTTGTGCCAGGTGGCAGGAATGAAGACTCAGAGTACAGGCTGCCCTGCTTGCGGCTGCGGCCCACGGCCCGCCTGGGAACAAGCAGGTCACATAAGCAGAAGTCGACAACGAGCTGTAAATGGCCTCACACGCCTGCCTGCTATGTGCAGTTCAAGGCTAGGGGACAAGGCCAGTGCAGAGCTGCGGAGGCAGATTGAGGGTGCCACGGGACAGGTCTGCAGGGCAGAGGAAGGAACACGGCACCAGAGGCAGAAACCCTGATTCTGATTCCTGCATCTTCACCACTTTAGTGGCTTGTGACATGAAAGTCGTTTCAAGTCCCTAGATCCCCGCTGCCTCTGCTGTGGTGACAATCCTGCCCAGTCACTTTCCCAAGGCATTTCCCTCTGGAGGTCTCTACATTCCCTGGTTGGGGATAAGGACAAGAGGGCAAGGAGACCTGGCGAGAGGGCGGTTCCTGACAAAGTTGCCCACTTAAACTCATCAGCTGCTCTATGGGAGAAAGCTGGTAGTCTGTTTCTGTGAAGGTTACAGCCTCGGAAACCCCATGGTGCCATCCACTCTGTCCTATATGATGCATAGGATTAGGCATGTGTGAGATGGTCACTGTTGGGCTTAGGGTGACCCTGAGTGCAATAGGATAAGACACGATCTGGTCCTATACCGTCCTCGCGACTGCCATGTTTGGGCCCGCTGTGGCATGTATTCATCTGCCAGTCCACCTAGGAAAGGGGTTTTCTCTTTTGGCACTGACCTACTTTGGCAAATTATACTCTGGATATGTTATCAGGAGAGAGAAGCCCCTGGAAAAGGACATCCTGTGTGGAAATAGCCTGTCGGGGGAAGAGAGGAAGATCTTCAACAAGGTGGAGGGACAAGGTGGCTGCAACCATGGCTCAAACATCCTGAAAGTTGGGAGGCTGGTGCAGGGTTGGGTATGTACATCAGGCTCCTGTGAGTTGGAACTGAATCAATGGCACTCCAAAACAATAATACTTTACCAAGCAAATTATCCTTTCCCAGGGACTGGTCTCTCTTAATAGCACGTCCAAAGTATGTGAGACAAAGTCTTGCCATCCTAGCGTTTAAGGAACACTCTGGCCGTGTTTTCTCAAGACAGATTTATTTGTTCTTCTGGCAGCCTATTGGAATTTTGATATTCTTCATCAGCATCATAATTCAGATGCCCCATTTCCCCTCCCATCTTCCCTATCCACAGTCTGACTTCCGCATGCAGATGAGACAAGTGAGCATACCATGGCTTGGGTCGGGTGCACCTTAGCCCTCAAAGTAACATCCTCCCTCTACAGCACTTCCAGGAGTTCTTGCATGGCAGGTCTGATCTGTCGACACCTGCTTCCGTGAGTACTGAGTGGGGATCCGAGCCACAGGAAATCCTTGCCAATGCCAATCTTTCCTCTGTTTATCACGACTCAGTTTCTTGGTCCGGTCATGAGGATTTTCATGATCTTTAATGACAACTGTTGCTTTTGGCAGATTAGTATTCTCACTACCTCCCAAGAACCCTTCGAAGACAAAGAACTATGTGGGGGGGGGACAACTATGGCTCCCTTCTGCATGCCCTGTGTGCAGCCTGACCTGCCTGTCCTTTCTGCTCTCACAAAGAGCTCGAATCCCCATGGAGTATAGGTGGGGGGGCCTTTCTCCTAAGGCAGGGGCAGCAGTGACGTGTAGGATGGAGACAGGTTTTCCATGAGAAGTTTCAAAATCCAACTTTTAAAATGCCGACTCAAGCTTATACAAGGGATTGTGAAGTACAAAAACACATTTGGAAATTGGATCAGGTCCAAAGACCACTGACCTGCCTATTGATTCTCAACCACGGCCGGGGCTTCTCATCTCTACAGGACAGGGTGCTCGACCAGTAGGATCTAGATGCTATCAGCCCGACTCCAAGCAATTCTTGGCTACCACATCTTCAACCCTTTGCTCCTGTCAACCCAAAGCTGGCTCTATCTCTTAGGAAACACCCCAAGATTGTATCAGTGGAAATACCTTTCCTGGCTGTCTGCCTATCAGTTAATATCAGAGTTCTGATGTGGATGATGATACCAAGAATAGCTACTATTTATTAAATGCTTTTCAAGGTGCCAGGCATGACACGGAGTAATGTACACAGTCTTCTGATTTG
Organism: Nesogale talazaci; assembly: GCA_004026705.1. NCBI lineage: Eukaryota > Metazoa > Chordata > Mammalia > Afrosoricida > Tenrecidae > Nesogale > Nesogale talazaci. Next base: position 36,248 of record PVJH01005780.1, read on the forward strand.
CTCCACCGTCTAGCCTGTCCCTTGTATGAGCACACCCAAGTACCACAAGAGGAGGAACCGGCTCAGCCCTTCCTACCTCAACATGCCAGCTCCTGGAAAATACATTTGTGCTAAATTAAGGAAGAAATCATTTTTTTTAAGTGGATAGTTGTCAACACCCTTGTACACAGGAGGAGATGGGATTTCACACACACACACACACACACACACACACACCCCAACACCAACCAGCTCAAGGTCACAGGCCTTTGAAATGGTGAGGCTGAGACACACTTCCCAGTTCACAAAACTCTGCGCCACCTGTCAGCTTGCGCAGAAGAGCCGAGCCCCCGTGTTTCCACAGCCAAACCATCTCTCCTTCCCTCCCGTGGGAATGCCGGAGGGCTGCTCATTCACAGGGCAGCAAGCCTCACCTACCCTGAGACCTGAGATGTGATGGAGTCTCCCACAGAGGTTTCTATGACTAATTTGGGAGTCTGACCAGGGTTTTGTCTTAAAAGTAAAACAGAAGACTCAAAAGAGGAAACCCACCATGAGGGCTGTAGGACACTTGCAGGTGCAGGCTCCGACAGAGAACCAGACCACAGACAGCAGTGGGGCTGACCACTCCGGGGCCTGCACGGGGAGGTTTCTAGGCAACACTGCCCATTTCTAGAAACTACCACCCCCCATAGTCAGCTTGTCTCTTTAACCTTCAGGGGCCAGGCTGCACAGCACTCAGGCAGATAAATAAAATGAGACACAATTGACCACAAAGACAGGGAGGAAAAGATGATGTGCTGAGTGCAGGAGGGTGGGGGGTGTACAACAGGAGAGGCGGGTGCGGGGCAGAGGAGTAGGACCAGGCTCCGGCCGGACCCCAAAAAAGATGAGAAGACTTGACCGCAAACCAGCACCTTGCTGGGCCCTCTGTCACTACAAATGAGCCAGCTGCCCCGTGCTCCCTGCAGCTCTGAGCAGCTCGTGAGCAAACAGAGGGCAGCCTCCAGAGGTTCTCAATGGGTGGTTTTCCAGAAGTCGCTTGCCAGGCCTTTCTCCCAAGGTGCTTTTGGATGGACTCGAACCACCCACCTTCTGGTTAACAGTTGTGCAGGGATCACAGAGGGAGTGATCAGCAGTCCACTTCACAGGAAGGCACACATACGAGGCTTCTCCGTACCTCCTTAAAAACGAGAGACCCTTAGGTCCCCAAGTCTCCCCCAAGTCTCCCTGATTTCCCTGTCCCTCCTGGAAGCCATCTAGATCCAAAGGAACGCCAGGCTCTGCCCATCTGCGTTGCCCCCACAAACAATAGTCTGACTCCTCTCTCTGTTCTTGGCAGTATCAAGCTCCCCCTTTAAGCATTTTCATCCAACACTGACATCGCCCAAAGAAAAGTGCCGGTTCGACTGCACAGCAGGGCCTGCTGCACTCTGGGGACCCCCAGATGCCCAGCAAGGTGTCCTTGCTGGGGCCTCTGTTGCCCGCCATCAGCACTGAGGGGCTGGCTCAGAGCAGCTCTCACAACCTCTGACCTACGTCTTCCCTGTGGGCATGGGCAACTGAGTCCTTTCCAGGCACTCCCAGAGTCCTTCCCCTTCTACTCCCCTCTAGCCCAGGGCCTGGCCATAACAGGACCCAGTCCATGCCCGTGGCGACTTCTGCGGGAGTAAGAGGGAAAGGAGAGTTGGAGGGGGCAAAAGGTGGGGAGGAAGGGGCCTGAGGACACAGCCTTCAAACCGAGGGAAGTGGGGGTTGGGAAGCACAGGGGAGAGGGGGCCCAACAAGAGATGATGATATTCCTTTCTCTTTTTATCCCAGTATCACAGCTCTGTTTATTCTGAGCAACAACCAGCTGCAGCTCCAAAATAGATGTGCCGAGAAACGCCTCTAATGACAGAAAACGCTTCTAAGAGAAGCAAGAAGAGGCTGGAGAAGGGAGCTCCTCCAAGGTGCTTTTCCCGGGCCTCCCTCCTGGGGCAGGGGCCAGATGCGCCCAGGCTGGGTGCCCATGCACATGCTCCGTGCCTGACAGCATTCACCCTTCCTGGCAGGGGCTTCCACCACCGTGTCCAGAGTGTCTCTTCTCTCCCTGGGCTGGAAGACCCTCTCAAACCACTCTTCCCGCCTCATGGCACCCGAGGAGCTGGAAGCATGTTAGGCTAAGGGTTTGCATGTGTGCTGGTGGGGAGGGGAAGGAGAGAGGCAGCTATCAAGCGAGCAGAACACTCGGTGGAAGATGAAACCCCTTGCCTTTCTCTAAAGTACCTGGCTTCTAACCGTGAGCACTAGCTCTGATGTCCCCACTCCTCAGCAGAGAGGGGAGGCTGGTCACCCTCTGCCTGCCCGTTGTCACACTGTGCTGCCTGGCATGTTGACCTGACGCAGGAAGCCAGAGCGATCATTCCCTGGAGAAGGACATCGTGCAGTTGAGGGGCCGTGGGAAAGCAGAAGACCCTCACTGAGATGGATTGGCTGGCGGCTGTTACAATGGGCTCAAGCAGAGGATTCCTCAGATTGTACAGAGGTTTGCTATGAGCTGGAACGGATTTCGACGGCCCCCCAATCACCACCACCACATGCCACCGGTATTTCAAATACCAGCGGGGTTTCAGGGGAGCTTAGGGACGAAGACAGACTAGGACATGTTCTAGTCCCAATTCAGCTACCAAAGACCCGAATTTTGATCACAACAGGGTACTGCCCTATCTGGTGCAGGAAGATAGGACCCCTGGATACTGAGTAGCCCAAACAGTGGCATGAAGCTCTCCCACGCTGGCGGGCAGAGATGGCAGAGGACCAAGTGTGGGCCTTTCTGGGGCTCATGGGTCGAGTCTGGCTCAGTAGCAAGCAACAATGAATCTACAGTAGGAACGGAAATACGGGAGAGTGGGCGTGGGTTCTCGAAACAGATCAATCCTATGGCAAAGCTGGCCCAGGCTGGGGCTGACTCTCTCACGTCCTAGATGCCAGGGTACTCTTTGCTTCTACAATAAGGACTCCTGCACTGTCAGGTGTGGATCTGGGGTGGCCCATGTGTGTGTCAGGATGGGGTGGGGTTAGCCTGCCTCCCTGCCTAGTGGCTACGTGGTGGAACCAGTTTTGTGTCATCCCTGAGAAGGACCACATGGTCCCAGACTTTTTGCTGAGCTTTAGAGAGTTTTTGTTTCGCTGCTCAGAATGCCAGTCCCCCACTGTCACCCCCAGCAGCCTGCCCAACCTCATCCCCCCTCCCCAACTTCCTCTCCCCCATCCCCCAGAGAGCTCTTGCAAGCCCCATGCCACACTACACTCAAAGCCAGGAGGGGCATTTGACTTCATCTTCACGGTTAGGTAAAGGCCCTCAAAGTAAAAATAGGGCCTTATCTTCAAATGCATCCATGCTCGAAGACATTCATGTATGTGGCTCAAGGTGATGCTTTTAAGTAAACATTTAAAATAGGCCACACTATGTGCTGCTCTGTGTTGGCATTCCCCCAACCTTTTTTTTTTTTTTTTAATCTAAGGAGCCTCAAGCAAATGGCAGAGGCACACCCTTCAGCAGAACTTGAGAAACCTCCTCTCTGGTCCCGTCTCTTTGCTCAAACGAAGGGTTCAAGTGCAAGGGAAGCCAGAGGACAACTGTGTCCCACGCTTCCCCCACCTCCCGACTCTTCTCTCCATCTGTCTGTTTCAGAAGTTGCTACTCATCGCTACCCTGCAGACTTCCCGCAGCCCCTACCAACTCCTCCGAGGATCCCCTCCTCTCCACACATGCCCACAGACACGCGCCTCCTCCTACATACCTGGAACTGCGCCTCAAGCCTGGCAGGGTTCTCCTCCAGCCTCCATTCTATGTGCTCAGAGGCCTCAAGTGGGACTTCCTGCCCTGCTCAGACATGTAGGCTCAGAAATTTGCATATTGTAAAGACTGAATTGAACTGAACTGAACCGGAACTTCACTCAGGAAATACCTTCCCCCCAAGTCGGAGGTGGGGTGGTAGTGAAAACGCAGGCAGCTAGAAGTGTACTGCCACTGTCAGGGGCCTGCTCAGACCCTGGTCCCGAACAAAAGCTACGTGCCGTTTGGTGAAATCGGGCAAAGCAGAGGCAGGCCTACCACTGCCAGACTCTGGGCACTCAGCTTGAGGGGACTGTTGTCCCCCCCCCCCCCGCCCCCCCGACACACACACCCTTTGTGTGGTTGCCCACCATGTGAAATAAAGCTGGGAATCAGCTGTGCAGTCAGGGAAGGTAAACAAAGACGGATTAGTCAAAGACCCTGCCCTAAAAGAAGCTGACAACCTCCCCTGGGGGAAGGTGGCTGTTCTGACTGGTAGAGCAAGCAGATCCACTGCTGTGGGGCTGACTGACTCACTGTGCTCGGGGTCCTCTCTGTGCCAATTCCTTTCTCCCTTCCCTCTGAGGCTCCCCTGACTGGAAGGGCTGACCTTGCTATTGGCAGCCCGGCTGGCACACTGATTGGCACATTAGGCCTTTAAACCACGCAGGGCCTCTCTGGAGAAGACCAGGGGCTGAGAGATTAGGTGCT